>APFE030455856.1:51489-110302 GCA_000404065.3 Pinus taeda | reverse complement strand
AGCAAATAACTTATTCATTTCATTGATTCAAAATTATTATTTTTTTCTTGACATGCAGCGACTTAGTGTGGCGACTTAGTGATAACACACAACTTGACTTTTTTCATCGAATTGGATCAAATGAATAGGACACCATCCATATACTGACATTTTCCCAGCTACCCATGTGGCTTGTTTTGCTTGATGACACCTGCAACCCAGAGTTTAACAAAAATAGCTGCGGAAAGTTGAACCAGCTACGGAAAGTTGAATCAGCTGTGGAAAGTAGTTGAAACAGTCAACCATCAGTTTTACACACATTTTGGATACTTGTGTCGTGCATAGCTTTTTATCTCTTCTGCACTTTCTTGTGGAGTTTCTGCAACCTTAAAAGTGAGTGATTCATCTTTAAAACAGATATTTTCAGTTGAAACAAAACCAACTAAAATGATATTGATCCCTTCTCTAACTGAAAATGTCAATGTTACTACACAATAAGCCCCAGGCTTCCCATACAAATAGCAGATAAATTTCGATAAATAATAACATAGTTGTTTGGCCTGAGCATGGACTAGACTATTTGTGTAGCTTCATGTTGCAACGATACGTTGTTTTGAATCCAGGTATGCATATACTGAGCCATAACTCATGTTTAAGACAACTCCCAGGAATATTAGATGACAATTCTGAAAAATAACAACACCAACTTACCTGCATGAGATTCATTCCACTCCATGGCATATGTAAAATAGCCAACTCCCATAAGATCATACCAAATCTAAAACTCTGGAACGTGGAAATAAAGAGAAGAGTTATGTGATTTTTTTTTTTGAATACATATAATCAGCCATAATTGGAGTACAAGTCAGGAGAGAAGTCGTTATACATTAAATTCAAGATTGAGTGCTAAAAAGCTCCATGCCACGTCTATCAATCGGCTGTGAAGAGCCGTATCCAACCGGTTCACGTAATGGGGTTAATTCACTAACATAGTCGTCTTCAATTGGGATTGCTTGTTAACAGGTGTTAATGAGTTACAAACGGGTGGCATTAAGGGTAGAATACGTGGTAGAGTAAGTGCTAGCACATAATCAAATTAGAATTCCCTTTTCTTAGGAACGCCAAATTAAATCACAGCCTGTTCATTAATTAAAATTCTGTTTTTTTTTTTTTTTCACGCGGTAGGCAAAAATGCGCTCCAAAGAACTGAGGATATCTCCCAAACCACCACGATTTTCTAAAAACCATTTTTGGATTATATAATTGACCCTGCTGGCGAAAAAACCCATGTTTTATTTTTTCCAAATTCACCACCGTTTAGCCAAATCGTGCTCTTAAAGTTTGACTCTTTTTTTTTTTTCAAGTGAATTACACAGGCACGATGACATGACTGAATAATTGGGGCAATGTATTTTGAAATGCACATAACCTTAATCAATCTGGAGTGGCTAGAACCTTCAACGATTCATGAAAACCTTCACTTAGTTTTTAATACAGGTGATTCCATAATGACCCAAAACCTGTTCAATAACAGCGTTGTCTGTCAGAGGAATCCTTTGTGTGTTTATCTTTCTATTCATGTAAATCAGCTCTCTAATATTCTTCAAAATAACCATAAGTCACATATGTTTCACTCCTCTGCAACATATTCATAGTTGCTTTATTCACTTTCAGGAAGACGCTATTGAAGATCTGCCTCAAACGCAGTAGTTGTAAGATCTTCCGTGTCTTTGGATGTATATTATTAATACCACGGATGCGAATAATGAAAAGCAGCTTGGCTTCTAGAGTATTCTTCATTCACAATTTTGTTGCAAAATTCCTGCACCATAAATACCTACAAACTAACTGGTATACAAGGAAGGCCACTGATTTTCTCATAAATGTTGGCAGGCATCTCCATATAGGTATGGTCTCAGTAGGAATGCTCCGGCTGGACTGAGGGATGGAAGAAATGATTGAGATAAGAAATAGCAGCTATAACAATGTTAATGATACTCCAGCAATGGATGGAATATAGATGAGTGTTTAAGATTTTTACTAACATTGACCTGCTACTGCTGATTACAAGAGTCAGGCAGACAACTAGATAAGGTTTTTGCAGTTTTTTTTCTTTTTTCGAGGCCACAGTGAAAGCTAGGATTGAGGATAGCCATAGATTGTTTTTCTTCTCTTTTTTTTTCTCTCTAAAATTGTAAATTTTTATAAGAAGGATTAATGATTTTCAATTTCAGGAATCAAAGACTTCAAGTAAAACATGTTAAAAACAGGACTTTGACTGAGGTCTTAAGCTAATTTTTTTATCAATCTAGGCTGGGTGACTAGGATAGGATCCATGTTGGGACAATTCTGGAGATGTCCATGTGGTCGGTTTCTTCATTGGGCACCTGTAACCTACTAAACCTTGAAATCAGCTGCAGAATTCACAACTAGCTGCGAAATCAGGCCACCTTCCGCAGCTAAGTTGCAAAATCTTATTAAAACAAGATATAGTGTTTTGAGGACCACTATAAACCATAACCAGTCAATCTTGGACAGTTGAACCTATCAAAGCAGTAGTTGGGTTTCATTTTTTTTTTTTTTAATATTGAATTAATTTAAATGATGAAGTTTATTTTGTCTCCTTTTTTTTGTAACATAACAATTCTTTTTCTGATCCTCTAGATCACACAAAGTGCAGGAGGAGAGCATACTCAAGAATTATTAAATTTTTTATTTTTTTTAACATAACAATCCTTTTTCTGATCCTCTAGATCACACAAAGTGCAGAGGAGAGCATACTCAAGAATTATTAATTTTTTTTTTTTTAGATGTAAGAAATAAGGTCTCCTAATTACACTTCCCTGGCAACGGCGCCAAACATTTCTAGTCAATTTAACGTCTTAAATTTCTCTACATAAATTATCAATCCGGGTATCGTAAATTGATGAAGTGTGGTGCACCATATGTGCTCAGTTAACCTTTTTGTTGCTTCTTTGTTTTATAGATTTTATTTTGTTTTGGGGTTTTGTTTTTGTTGGTTTCCTAAAGTGTCTAATGCAAATGGAAATCCTATTCTAAGGTCTTAAGAATACTTTTAAAGATCAAGTATGGGTGTAGATTTCAAGACAAGGTTTATGTCCCTAATGGTAACTTCCAAAGCTTAGCACTTCAAAAAATCTCAAAACATGTTATTGATGGAATTAGTACTTAAACAAAAGTGTAAGTATGTAGCTACTTCAATCGAACAAAATATGAAATATTGATCATGAAATCACTGTCTCTGCTACTTGTCTAAATACGGAAATAAAAGTTAAGCTATTGCACTCAAACAAATCAAAAACTACAAACTAATAAAAAGTAAAATCAAATCACAACATTCATATTTCGATCCCTCGCCAGTTAGTCTAGCTATGGCTTTCAGAGGTAACCGTCAATGACATGAGAAATCCAATATCTAATTGCAGAAAAGTAAACTAAAATCAAATCACAACATTCATATTTTGATCCCTCGCAAGTTAGTCTAGCTAATGGCTTTCGGAGGTAACCGTCGCAATGCTAATGAGCAAGTTGATATTTAAACTATATAACAAACAAATGAATACATGAAATCACATAACTAAAATTGAAAAGCTAAAAAAAACAAAGTCACAGAGAGGTAATCTCATGTCACTTATTGATGCAAACATGTAAAGAAAAAAACAAATCAGAAATCACCGGTGAACACACTTACATGAATTAGAAATTGCATAAATGGAAAATCTAAACTACTCAAACTTGAAAGCAATCACATGACATAATGAAATCAAAGCAAAATTTACAAAATGAAATCTACTCTACCTTACATTCTAATATGCTCCATGACATCTACTTCACATCTCCTTCCATGTTGAGAATATCAAAGCTTTATTCAAATTCTTCAAAATTACAAAGTACAACAAAGCTCTCCAAAGCTTTCAAAAGCCATCAAGGAAGAACTACAAACTCACAAGCTAAGCTCTAAAATATAAGCTCTAAGTTAACAAGCTGAGACTAACAAATGAAGGAGAGAGATCTCCTATTTATACAAAAATATGAGAAGCCATCTCATTAATGAGAGTCCATGAATCTCTCCCTCTATCTCTAAAGTCCTAATCAAAATAGGAACTGATAAGGCACATGTCTTCTTAGAGTTACAATACAATTAGGAGATGTCACACATATCCTCATGATCCCATGATTCTTTCCACTCAAATTCGAATTTGGCCTTAGAGTGCCACATAATGGTCTTCTAGAAGCCTCCTTTCAACCTACACATGTCAAGAATCTCAACCCACTTGTTAGGTATAAGCATATGCACATTATTTTCTAATTTTTAACCACAAATTCACTTAAAAGGCTTAGAATTAATAAAGATTGGAAAAACATAAATGTGGCCCAACGATAATGAAAGTGGGATGAATGTGATGTCATAGTAGTGAAATGGACGTGAAATGGAGGTGATATAATGGACATAATAGTGAAAGTGTAATGGAAATGAATGGCATTTTCAAGACCCAACAATGTACAAGTGAGGTTCTAAGTTCTCCCTGGAGCTGTGCAGTTTCTCCGTGCATGCATGGAAATCTTTATTGAAAAAGCAAAAATAAAAAAGTGAAAAAGAATCCCTAAAAAATAGGGATCTATTTCTAATAGGAGTTACACTTGAGTTATTTTTGGAAACTACCACCATATGTCGTTTTTTCCTAATTTTTGGTCGTCGCGTCATAAACCATAAATTGATCAAATACATTTAATGGACACCGCCAAAGCTCATTTTCACATTCGATCTTGGATCTTTGGAATTCCCGAGGAGATCTAGGAACCTTTGATACAGTCGGCACAACTTTTCCGGGTAAGTCTTGCTTTTCTAGTGTTTTGTTGATTTTTCTATCGCTTTTGTTTCCTTGGCTTATGAGAGTGTTGTTTTACCCATTTTATTAAACAACCATTGGTGTTTTGATTTGTTTTAGCTTGTAGAAGTGTTGTTTCAATTTTTTCATTGCCTTTCTCAAGTGTCACATGCATAACCCAATTTGTGTACTAACCGTCACCCTTGCGGCGACTCTCTGCATAAGCTTCATTGTTCTTCTGTTTGGTTGATTCATGCACTTATTTTGATTGCATGCATCATCATTCACTTAGATCTGCACAAAACATCACTCACACTTCTAGATCTACTTGTTTTCATGCTTCCCTTGGGCAGATATGGGCTTCCTTGGCCCAAATCTAGCTCTTCCCGGAATGCATTGCGCGTTTCTGGATCTCAAGGCTCTGTATTGGCTCTAGGATTTATTCGGAGGCTACCAGTGACTGGCCCCAACTGTGTAATTCCTGGAGCCAATCCTGGAGCCTTGGCCACTAGGATTACACAATGCATAGTCCCAGCTAGCATAAGCTAGAATGAACTATTCATTGCGTAGTTCCAGTTAGCATCACCTGCTCATTGGTAGCTGGGACTACACAATGCGCAGATCCAGTTGATAATCCCTCACCTCTTAAACCCAGAATTGCACAATCTTGCCTAACAATTTTCCATTTTGTTGTTTGGTCTGTCTTGAAGTGCTTTTGACTTCAAGCTAACATTTGCATACCATGAGTGTCCTCTCTCTCTCCAAGTACAACAATTTTTCACTAGTATAGGTAACATGGCTTCCAAGAGAGCTGCATCAAAGGATATTTTCAAGAGAAGCACTGGGAATGTGGTTGAACAGGTATCAATGAATTTTCCAATCTATGCAGACACACAGTTGTTCATAGAGAAGGACATGAAGATAACATGGCAGGAAATTAAGGATATCTTTGCAAGCAGTTTCAAGGAAGATCTAGAAGATCAACAGGTCTATGTCAACATCAACAAGTGAGGATTTTTTATCTGAATTGGATCATTATATTTTTTTTTCCATCCATCTTGATGCATTTAGAGTGGAAAAGTGGAGGAATCAGCTCAAGGGACCATTTTTACTAGTAGGACCCAGTTTGGCAAAACGGGGTTTGAAACCTTCTAGGAGCGTTTTGAGGCATCAAACGACATTTTTGGGGGTAAAACTTTCCTGCTTATGAACAACACCCTTTTATGCTATTCTACACACATAAATCTTTCCAACGGCATAAGAATCACATCAATTGGAGTCTGTATGCAAAAGTTATGCCACTCAGAAGTTGACCTTCTTGTTTTCACACCTATAGTTCAAAAGGATGCCACGTCAGCCCCCATTAGTCAAACGTAACCACTAGTAGGTTATTGGGTTGTGTTATAACCAAGCCACTAGGAGGAGGTATTCCATTCTTTCGAGAGAATTTTGTTCCATAGTTGAGCAAACATAGATAGGAGGGATAGGAGGTAGATCACACATAGAGGATATGGGCACTATAACATCCCATGGACCACATACATTATTTCTTTGTATCTATAGCCATATTTGCATATAGAGAAAGAGAGGGAAGCAGCCTCACCTTCCAGTTGGGTTTTCTCCCGAAAGGGTTTCCCAGAGAGCATATCTTATGTATTATATGTGTGTGAGATTATTTTTCATTCTTTACTTTTATTATTGATTTAATTTTACATGCATGCACTAATTACAATTAATTTTACAGATCTAGAAATTAAATGAAACTGTAATATTGTAGAACGTCAAATTTTTAATATAATGTTATCAGATTTGTTGTGACAAATTGTCCAGTGGAATATCCATGGCAGTTTACAGATCATTTGGTATCATAGCAGGTTTCTTTGGGTATTTTTATGGATATTGCAGGGATCTAGATTGATGAGGCCTAAAATCATAAAACCCTAATCATGGGTGATGAATCTGTAAACGAACCTCGTGATCCTGCAGTGGTGAGGTTATTGCGGCTCGAAGAACAAGTCGTGGATATAAACCGTAATGTAAACCTCCTCATGGCAGCCCTAAGAAATAAGCTAGGGATATTTGGAGAAGAAGGGGGTTCGAATGTAGAGGACAAATCAGAAGGGGGGGTCAGGAAATTGGGAAGACGCAAATAACCAGCCGAGGAAAGAACCTGAAAAATATCAACCCAGTTTGAGTGTCGTGAACCAATCCCTATTTAAAGTGGAATAAAACGTCAATATCAAGAAATACCACGGCGAGATCGACACTCTAAATCTGAACCACTGGTTGAAGCAACTGGAAGTTTATTTCAGTGTACATCAGATCAAGGAAGGGCAAAAGATCTCATTCATGCCGCTGAAATTGGAGGGCCAAGCACTAACTTGGTGGGAGAGCCACACAGAAACCCTAAGGTTGGAGGGAGAACCTCCAGTGACTAAGTGGGAGGATTTCAAAACCCTCATTTAGTCAGTTTTATCCAATTGGATACGTGGAAAACCAGTGGATTTGGTGGCATTACTTTAGGAAAAAGTCGGGCCAAAGTGTGCAAGAGTACACCATAGAATTCAAAAAGATGGCTATAATGTTGGGTATCTCTCCAAAGAACCCAGATGTATTCCTAGAGTATTTTGGGGGTCTACACCACCATCTACGTGAGCAAGTGATGTTGTTCAAACCCAAAATGGTGGACGAGGCTTTTGTACGGGCATAGTACCTGGAGAATATACGCTTGAAAAGCATGCAATCAAGTGGATCGAAGCAAAAGGAGCAACAAGACACTTCTAAGGAGGGGAAGAAGAATAAAAAGGGGGGAAAAGATAAAAATATGGTAGCCACAACACACCAGTGAAAATATCCTAGCAACCACTACAACCACTACAACATTGATAACCATACAAAGGAGAAGTGCTGGAAATTACATCTAAAACTAAACCTGAAGAACAAGAAGAAAGAAAATAAGAAGAAGAATCTCATGGCCACTAATTCAAGAAACCAATTTGAAAGAAGCACAGATGTGGATAAGAAGATCGTCTATACGTTAGGACAGAAGAAGGTGAATCTAAGTAGCCTTCAGCAACAGGAAGAGAAAGAAATGACCAAACTCTTCCATGTAAAGATATAGGTCAAGAAGACAAAGATTGATGCTCTATTTGACTCAGGATCGCAGGAAAATTTCATTATAGCAAATATGGTCAAGAAGTTGGGGCTGGAAGTTCATGATCATCCAAACCCATACACACTGGGATGGGTACATAAGGATGCAGAGATGGAGGTAACAAAACAATGTAAAATTAGATTTGCTATCAGTGTTGATTTTATTGATGAAGTAGATATGGATGTGCTTCCCCTTGATATATGTGGAGTCGTGTTTGGGAGTCCATACATGTACGTGTGTGATGCAATATTCATGAGGAGAGCTAACCAGTACCTGCTCATCAAGGATGGAAAATTGTCCATCATCAATGCACACAGAGGCAAGTCAAAAATTTCAATGGTAAGTGCCAACCAAGCTAAGAAACTGATCAGTTCCAACAAGAAGTATGTTTTATTGTTTTTAAGAGAAAATCAGTCTGTAGAGGAGTCAATAAGAGGCAAGGCATCCCTAGAGGGGTGTACTAAGAAACAAAAACATCCAAGGACTTGTTTCGAGAGCCTAAAGGGTTACCCCCTAAGAGAGAAGTGGAGCACGAGATCCATATATTGCCAGACTCCCCATTGCTAAATATTGGGATGTACAGGCTATCTATTATAGAAGCAAGCGAGGTGAAGAGATAGTTACAGCAGCTGCTAGAACAGGGCATTATTCGGACGAGTACATCACCATGTGGGTCACCCATCATCATTGTGCCAAAGAACAATGGGACTTGGCAAATGTGTATAGATTATAGGGCGTTGAATACAATCACGCTCAAAAACAGATACCCCTTTCTCAAGATAGACGATCTATTAGATCAGTCGTAGTAAGCAAAATATTTTACCAAGCTGGACTTGAAGTTTGGATATCACCAGGTTTGAGTCAAAGAAGAAGATACATGGAAGACCTCCTTCAAAAACAGGCGAGGTTTGTATGAGTGTTTAGTTATGCCATTTAGCCTATGTAATGCACTAGCTACATTTTTTAGATAATGAATGATGTATTGCGCCCTTTTATACTTTCATTTGTTATTGTCTATTTGGATGATATACTGGTATATAGTACTACCTGGGAGGAGCATATTTCACATTTGATGCAGTTGCTAGAAACATTGAAGAAGCACTAGCTGCTAGAAAATCTCAAGAACTGCGAGTTTGTGCAACAACCCTTGGTGTATTTAGGATATGTGATCAGTGGAGGAGAATTAAAGATAGATCCTTCTGAGATGCAGGCCATCATGAAATTATCAATGCCTACTAATGTTAGTGAGGTTAGGAGTTTCATTGGAGTAACGCAGTATCTGAGGAAATTCATAGCCTCATTTTCAGTGGTAGCAACACAGCTCCACCTCATAACAACAATTGGAAAGAGTTTCCAGTGGGGAAAATAGCAACAGAAGGTTTTCAATGAGTTAAAGAGGAAGATCAGTGAAGCACCATTTCTGGCATTACCAAAATTGCAATGATCCTTTGAAGTGGAGACATAAGGGAGTGGGTATGCTATGGGAGTTGTCTTGATGCAAGGAGGAAGGCTCGTTTTCTACCATTCTGAAGTATTTCATGGGGTAGTTCTTAACTACCCTACCTACGATAAGGAGATCTATGCCATGGTGAAAGTTGTGAGGAAATGGAAGCCCTATTTGATGGTAAAGGAGACAATAATCCACACAGATCACCAACCGTTACAATACCTACAGGCCTAGAAATAGCTACAACAAACTAGGCATTACAAGTGGATGGTGTTTTTACAGCAGTTTAATTTGGTGATAAAGTATAAGAAGGTAAACACAAGCAAGTTGGCCGATATGCTTTCAAGGCCACCCACATCAAAGATTACAGCTTTGGGGACTCTTATGCACATGGATCCATTCACCCATGATGCATACAAAGAGGCATATTCAGAATATGAGGACTTCAAGGAGGTGTATCCATAGCTGCAGAGTCAGATTTATGTGCACAATGGAGACACAATCGTTGACTACCATCTCCAGGATGGGTTACTCTACATGATGGATAAGCTATATGTTCCTAAAGGTGATCATTTGCAGCCAATTAGAGAGGCTCACACCTCCAAGGTTGCAAGACACCTTAGTGTAGGAGAGATCGTGGCTAACTTACAAAGGTATGTGTATTGGCCCAAGATGCAAGAAAAAGTAGTTAGGTTCATAAGATGATGCATGCTTTGTTGTACCAGCAAGCCTAGCAATAGAAAACGGGGCTTGTATCATCCCTTAGATGTACCTACTCATCCTTGGCAAAGCATTTCCATGGACTTTGTGGGAAGTTTAGCGACAACCAGGAAGTGACACAACTACCCATTCGTGGTAGTTGATAGGTTCAACAAAATGTGTGTTCTGATTCCCTGTAAAAAGACCATCAGAGGACAAGAAGCAACAAACTTGTTCTTTGGACAGGTCTAGGTACACTTTGGGATACCAAGGAGCATCATTTCAGACAGGGATACAAGATTTATCAGTGCATTCTGGACTACATTATGGGAGAAGATGGACATGATTTGAAGAGATATACATCATTCCATCCATAGATAGATGGGTAGACAAAAGTAGTCAACAGGACTTTGGTGCAGCTTTTGAGGGGTTACAACCAGAAGCATTCGAAGACCTGGGATGAAAAACTGGTATTTATACAATATTATTATAATAGAGTAGTCCACACTTCTACACGAAAGTCCCCATTTGAAACTTGTTTTCAATGTTTGCCACCTTCACCTTTGGATATTGCATATGTGCAACAAGCAGGAGTGAAGGAAGACCTTACAGGAGATGCTTTGAGGGATGAAAAATTTATAGATAATATCAGGCAAATTTATCTACAGGTACATGAAACACTGCGAAAGTCACAGGTGAAGTATAAGGCCAAGCATAATCAGCACAGAACAGAGAAACCATTCAAGGTGGGAGACATAGTATGGCTACAGTTGAACAAGGAGAGGTTGCAGGGGTCTCGTAAGGAAATCAAGGCTCTGAGGTATGCTCCCTTTGAGATACTAGAAAAGGTGGGTGATAATTCTTATTGACTCAGTTTACCACCATATATGAACATTTACTCAGTTGTAAATGTAGGGAATTTGAAACTCTATGAGCCTTCCATGCTAGATCAGGAAGAGGAACATGTCCTACCTTCTATGGAGGATTTGGCACCAGATTCCCAGGAAGATTTCACAGAAGATACAGTTTACAAAAGAGGTCTAGAACTACAAGAAAAGGGCAATAATACCTTTGGCAGATTGGGTTGAAGGGACAACTTCCAGGCAAAGTTAAATGGTACATTAGAGAGAAGATGGGGGAAAAACATCCTCACCTCATTTAGTAAAATAATTTGGGGACAAAATCTCCAAAAATGTTGGGGGGGGGGGGGGGGGGGGGGGTGGGGTGGGGGGTGTGGGTGGGGGTGGGGTTGATCTAAATTGGATCATTATATTGTTTTTCATCCATCTCGAAGCATTTAGAGTAGAAAAAGTGGAGGAATTAGCTCACGGGACCGTTTTTACTAGTGGGACCCAGTTTGGCAAAACGAGGTATGAAACCTTCACGAAGCATTTTGAGGCATAATAAAATGACCATTTTTAGAGGGTAAAAATTTTCCACTTAAGCATGAATTTTTTTTTTGCTATTCTACACACAACAATCTTTCCAACAACGCAAGAATCATGTTAATCGGGGTCCATATGCAAAAGTTATGCCACTCAAAAGTTGACCTTCCTGTTTTCACAACTATAGTTTGAGAGGATGCTGCATCAGCCCCCATTATTCATGGAAAAGGGGCTAGCCACGTGTTTGTGATGTAAAAGACTCTAGAAGAGTCTATTTTGTAACTCTAGTTAAGAGTTGATGTAGTCAAACTTAACCCCTAGTATGCTATCGGGTTTTGTTATAACTGGGCCACTAGTAGGAAGAGGCATTCGATTATTTCAAGAGAATTTTGTTCCATAGTTGAGAAAAGATAACCAAGAGAGATAGGAGGAAGAGAACAAAGAGAGGATTTGTGCACTATAGTAGCCCACTGGCCACAAATATTACTTCTTTGTATCTGTAGCCATATTTCCAGACAGAGAAAGAGAGTGAAGCGACCTCATCTTCCAACTGGGTTTTCTCCCAAAAGGATTTCCCAGAGAGAATATCTTGTGTACTATGTGTGTGTGAGCTTATTTTGTCATTCTCTACTTTTATGCTTGATTTACTTTTACATGCATGCACCAATTACAATTAATTTTACAGATCTATAAATTAATTGAAATTGTAATAGTGTAGAATGTCACATTTTTAATATAATATTATCATATCTGTTGTGATGAACTATCCAGTGGAATATCCACGGAAATTTACGCATCATTTGGTATAAGAGCAGGTTTCTTTTTGTATTTTGTGGATATTGCAAGGATCTAGATCGGCGAGGCCTAAAATCGTAAAACCCTAATCATGGGCGACAGATTTGTAAATGAACCTTGTGATTCTACAGAGGTGAGGTTTTCATGGCTCGAAGAAAAAGTCGCGGATATAAACCGCAATGTAAACCTCCTCATGGAAACCCTAAGCAATAAGCTAGGGATATTTGCAGAAGAAGGGAGTTCCAATGCGAAGAACAAATCAAAAGGGGGATCAAGAGATCGAGAAGACGCAAATAACCAACAGAAGAAAGAACCCTGAAAAGATAAACCCAATTCGAGTGTCATGAACCAATCCCTATTTAAATTGGAAGAAAAAGTTGATATCAAGAAATACCATGGCGAGATCGATGCTCTGGAGTTGAACCACTGGTTGCAGCAACTAGAAGTTTGTTTCAGTGTCCATTAGATCGAGGAAGGGCAAAATATCTCATTCACGTGGCTGAAATTTCAGGGCCATTCACTAACTTGGTGGGAGAGCCACACAGAAACCCTGAGGTTGGAGAGAGAACCTCCAGTGACTAAGTGGGAGGATTTCAAAACCCTCATTAACTCAGGTTTGTACCATTGGATATGTGGAATACCAGTGGATCTAGTGGCATTAATTCAGGCAAAATTCAGGCCAAAGCGTGCAGGAGTACACCACAAAATTCAAAAATATAGATTTATTATTGGGCATCTATCCAAATAACCCAGATGTACTCCTCAAGTATTTGGGGGGTCTGCACCACCATTTGCGTGAGCAAGTGATGTTGTTCAAACCCAAAATGGTGGATGAGGCTTGTGTATAGGCACAGTACCTAGAGCACATAGGCCTGAAAAGAGCAGAATCAAGTGGATCGAAGAAAAAGGAGCAACAAGACACTTCTAAGGAGGGAAAGAAGAAGAAAAAAGGGGGAAAAGATAAAAAGACGGTGGCCACAACACACCAGTGCAAAGATCCTAGAAATGACTGCAACCACTATAAAATTGATGGCCATACAAAGGAGAGGTGCTAGAAATTGCATCCAGAACTAAACCCAAAGAACAAGAAGAATCTCATAGCCATTGATTCGAGAAACCAATTTGAAAGCAGCACGGATGTGGATGAGAAGATCATCTATACATCAGGACAGAAGGAGGTGAATCTGAGTAGCCTTCAGCAATAGGAAGAGAAAGAAATGACCAAACTCTTCCATGTAAAGATACAGGTCAAGAAGATGAAGATTGATGCTCTGTTTGACTTAGGATCGCAGGAAAATATCATCGCAGCAGATATGGTCAAGAAGTTGGAGCTAGAAGATCATGATCATCCAAACCCATATCCACTAGGATGGGTACATAAGGATGCAGAGATGAAGGTAACAAAACAGTGTAAAATTAGATTTGCTAACAGTGTTGATTTTATTGATGAAATAGATATGGATATGGTTCCCCTTGATGTATGCGGAGTCGTGTTTGGGAGTCCATACATGCACATGCATGAAGCAATATTCATGAGGAGAGCTAACCAGTACCGACTCATCAAGGATGGAAAATTATTCATCATCAATGCGCACAAAGGCAAGTTGAAATTTTCATTGGTAAGTGCCAACCAAGCCAAGAAATTGCTGAGTTCCAGCAAGAAGTATGTTTTATTGATTTTAAGAGAAAATCAGTATGTGGAGGATTCAATAAGAGGCAAGGCATCCCTAGAGGGGTGTACTAAGAAACAAAGAAATCAATTGGAGGAGTTGTTATAGGCATACAAGGATGTGTTCCAATAGCCTAAAGGGTTACCCCCTAAGAGAGAAGTGGAGCACAAGATCCATCTATTCCCAGACTCCCCATTGCCAAATATTGGGATGTACAGGCAGTCTATTATAAAAGCAAGTGAGGTGAAGAAACAGTTGCAACAGTTGTTGGAACGGGGCTTAATTCAACCGAGTACATCACCATGTGGGTCACCCATCATCATTGTGCCAAAGAAGGATGGGACTTGGTAGATGTGTATAGATTACATGGCGTTGAATAAAATCACACTCAAGAATAGATACCCCTTTCTCAAGATAGATGATCTGTTAGATCAGTTGCAACAAAAAAAATATTTCACCAAGTTGGACTTGAAGTCTAGATATCACTAGGTTTGAGTCAAAGAAGAAGATACATGGAAGACCGCCTACAAAAACAGGCAAGGTTTGTATGAGTGGTTAGTTATGCCATTTGGCCTATATAATGCACCGGCTACATTTATGAGATAATGAATGATGTATTGTGCCCTTTTATAGATTCATTTGTTATTGTCTATTTGGATGATATACTGGTATATAGTGCTACAAGGGAGGAGCATATTTCACATTTGATGCAAGTGCTAGAAACATTGAAGAAGCACTAGTTGCTAGAAAATCTCAAGAACTACAAGTTTGCGCAACATTCCTTGGTGTATTTGGGATATGTGATCAATGGAGGAGAATTAACGATAGATCCTTCCAAGATGTAGGCCATCATGAAATGGTCAGTGCCTACTAATGTTACTGAGGTTAGGAGTTTCATTGGAGTAGCGTAGTACCTGAGGAAATTCATAGCCTCGTTTTCAGCTGTAGCAGCATCGCTCCACGCCATAACAACAAGTGGAAAGACTTTCCAGAGGGGAAAATGGCAACAGAAGGCTTTCGATGAGTTAAAGAAGAAGATCAATGAAGCAATAGTTTTGGCATTACCAAACTTGAAACGACCCTTTGAAGTGGAGACAGATGCAAGTGTGTATGTTATGGGAGATATCTTGATGCAAGGAGGAAGGTCTATTTGCTACTATTCTAAAGTATTTCATGGAGCAGTTCTTAACTACCCTACCTACGATAAGAAGTTCTATGCCATGGTGAAATTTGTGAAGAAATGGAAGCATTATCTGATGGGAAAGGAGACAATAATCCACACAGATCACCAACCACAACAGGCTAGGCATTACAAGTGGATGGGGTTTTTACATTAGTTTCATTTGGTGATAAAGTATAAGAAGGGAAACAAAAACAAGTTGGCCGATATGCTTTCAAGGCCACCCACATCAAAGATTACAGATTTGGGGCTCTTATGCACATGGATCCATTCACCCATGATGCATACAAAGAGGCATATTCAGAAGATGAGGACTTCAAGGAGGTGTATCCGCAGTTGCAGAGTTAGATTCATGTGCATGATGGCGACAAAACTATTGACTACCATCTCCATGATGGGTTACTCTACAGGCTGGATAAGCTATGTGGTCCTAAAGGTGAGCATTTGTAGCTAATTAGAGAGGATCACACCTCCAAGGTTGCAAGACGCTTTAGTGTAGGGAATATCGTGGCTAAATTACAAAGGTATGTGTATCAGCCCAAGATGCAAGAACAAGTAGTTAGGTTCATAAGAGAATGCATGCTTTGATGTACCAACAAGCCTAGCAATAGGAAACAGGGCTTGTATCATCCCTTACATGTACCTATTCGTCCTTGGGAAAGCAATTCCATGGAATTTGTGGGAGGTTTAGCAACAACCAGTAAGGGACATGACTACCTGTTCGTGGTAGTTGATAGGTTCAACAAGATGTGTGTTTTGATGCCCTGTAAAAAGACCATCAGAGGACAATAAGCAACAAACTTGTTCTTTGGATAGGTCTGGGTACACTTTGGGATACCAAGGAGAATCATTTCAGTCAGGGATACAATATTTCTTAGTGCATTATGGACTACATTGTGGGAGAAGATGGACACGGATTTGAAGAGATATACATCATTTCATCCATAGACTAATGGGTAGAAAAAAGTGTTCAATAGGACTTTGGTGCAGGTTTTGAGGGGTTACAACCAGAAGCATCCTAAGACCTGGGATGAAACTCTGGTATATATACAACCTTCTTATAATAGAGTAGTCCACACGTCTACCCAAAAGTCCCCATTTGAAGCTTGTTTTCAATATCTGCCACCTTCACCTTTGGATATTGCATATGGGCAACAAGGAGGAGTGAAGGAATACCTTACAGGAGATGCTTTGAGGGATGAAAAAATTATAGAGAAGATCAGGCAGATCCATCTACAGGTACATGAAACACTGCAGAAGTCACAGGTGAAGTATAAGGCCATGCATAATCAGCACGGAATAGAGAAATCATTCAAGGTGGGATAAAGTATGGCTACAGTTGAACAAGGAAAGGCTGCAAGGGTCTCGTAAGAAAATAAAGGCTCTAAGGTATGGTCCCTTTTAGATACTAGAAAAGGTGGGTGATAATTCTTATTGACTCAGTTTACCACCATATATGCACATTTACTTAGTTGTAAATGTAGATAATTTGAAACTCTGTGAGTTTCCATGCTAGACCAGGAAGAGGAACATGTCCTACCTTCTATAGAGGATTTGGCACCAGATGCTCAACAAGATTTTACAGAAGATACAGTTTTGTAGAAGAGGTCTAGAACTACAAGACAAGGGCAACAAGACCTTTGGTAGGTTGGGTTGAAGGGACAACTTCCAGTCAAAGCTAAATGGTACACTAGAGAGAAGGTGGAGGAAAAATTTCCTCACCTCATTCAGTAAAATGTTTTGGGGACCAAAATCCTCCCAAAAAGGGGAGGTATGATCCGAGTTGGATCAATATATTGTTTTTCATCCATATTGATGCATTTAGAGTGGAAAAATAGGACGAATTAGCTCAAGGGACCATTTTTATAGCGGGACCCAGTTTGGCAAAACGAGGTATGAAACCTTCCGGGAGAATTTTGAGGCATCAAAAGACCATTTTTGGGGGTAAAACTTTGCCACTTAAAAACAACATTTTTTTTTGCTATTCTACACACAAAAATCTTTCCAATTATGCAAGAATCACGTTAATCGGGGTCCGTATGCAAAAGTTATGCCACTGAGAAGTTGACCTTCCTATTTTCACAACTATAGTTTGAGAGGATGTCGCATCAGCCCCCATTATTCATGGAAAAGGGGATAGCCACATGTTTGTGATGTAAAGGACTCTAGAAGAGTCTATTTTGTAACTCTAGTTAAGAGTTGATGTAGTCAAACTTAACCATTAGTATGCTATCAAGTTGTGTTATAACTGGGCCACTAGGAGGAAGAGGCATTCCATTCTTTCAAGAGCATTTTGTTCCATAGTTGAGAAAATATAACTAGGAGAGATAGGAGGTAGAGCACATAGAGAGGATTTGTGCACTGTAGCAACCCACAGGCCACAAACATTACTTCTTTGTAGTTGTAGCCATATTTCTAGACAGAGAAAGAGAGCGAAGCAGCCTCATCTTCCAGCTGGGTTTTCTCCCCAAAGGGTTTCCCAGAGAGCATATCTTGTGTATTATGTGTGTGTGAGCTTATTTTTTCGTTCTCTACTTTTCTGCTTGATTTACTTTTACATGAATGCACTAATTACAGTTAATTTTACAGATCTAGAAATTAAATGAAACTATAAGAGTGTAGAATCTCATATTTTTAATATAATATTATCAGATCTGTTGTGACGAACTATCCAGTGGAATATCAATGGTAGTTTACGGATCACTTTTATAAGGTTTCATGCAGGTATCTTGCCTTCCCATGCATAGACATCATTCACTGGATTGTCTCACATACCAATACCGAGACAATGACATTGAGCAGTGCCAGTGGAACACAACTTTATACCTTTAGGACTAAAAACTATCATCAGATGTATCACTTACCACAGCTAGTGAATCGCATGGATGCACTTTTCTATACCCCCAACAACAATGTGAACATTAGAGACATCATGATGCGTTGGGTGAAAGAGTCGTTGAAGTTCAGGTCAACACCCAATCATGTCTACAAGACTAAGTCACTCAGAAAGGCCTACCAAATCTTGATCATCTTTTCATGTCACTTGTATGGTCAAGAGAGCACGAATACCTTTCCACAAAATTGGGTGGTTGTGTTAGACCAGTTGGCGAGTGAAGGAAGGCCATTCAACTAGTCGGATAGGTTATCTCTTGAGTTGAAAGTGCATGTGACTAATGCTCGGAATCCATCTAAGGATGAGAAAGTGAGATTCTATATGTTTGTGTTTCTTGGCATGGGTTGGACATGGACACCATTAGAGAATGTTGTGAACATTTATTACAAGTTGCTTTCTAAGTGTAACTATCGAGGAGTCATGGAGAGGCTATCTTACCATTTCATCATCTCGTTTTACAAGTTGATCTTTGAGTAGGATCCACCTTGCATGTCCCAAGAAGTGATGCAAGCATTACTTGACATTGCAGACTGGTATGCCTCACCCAGTGGCACCTTCATTTGGATGTTTGGCGGAGAGAAGCCTTCACATATGCTACCAAGGTTTGCCACGGATAAGTTTTTCATGCAAGAGGTTGCATATCACATCTCCATAGGGTTATCAATAGGCCTGCATAGGAGGAAGAAGGCACCATGGCCTATTCTTCCTTTATGGATTGGATTGTATAAGATCAGGAGCTTGAAGGATGCAGATGTCGAGGCCAAGGACTTAGAAAAGTTTGAGTTCAGCACTAAGGACTACAATAGGTATGATCCCCACTACATATGTAAGAACCATTGTGCAAAGGTGTATTAACCATGGATCCATGAGACATTTCATTGGGAAGATGAACATCCTTGAAGGTACTGTTACAACTCTCTAGGCTTAATGAACCGGTCAGCATGGTTATAGAATGGCAAGTTGCTCTACAGGCAGCAGCAATGCAAGAAGCAACAACAATAGTAGTAGTGAGTAGCAAACTGGCGCATGACAAAGGCAAGAGGAATATTGCCAAGAACCCAAAGGCTGAGCAAAGCTACAAGTTCAGAGAAGATTGTCTTGTTGAGAAAGCAACTTTGGCAATGGAGGCAAAGATGAAACAACGCATAAAGAGAGTAGAACGGAGGAAGAGAGAGAAGCAAAGGTTGGAGGATGTAGAAAAGAAGTTGTAGGAAACAAAGAAGAATTTGAAAGAAGAGCAGGAGCTAAGAAGGAGAGAGATGCAAGAGAAGCATAACAAAGAACAGAAAGAAGGGCAAGGCGTGATGACAAAACAAACTGCGCCTATACAGGCTAAGGATTCAGAACAACTAGCAGATGAATAAGAGGGTGAGCAGGTGTAGGTTTGGGAGCTTGCTAAGCGGGTTGAGAAAATGGTTGAAACAATGAACATGGAGTTGGAACAGGAGCCACATGACCAAGATAACGACCTCATGCCAAGAACATCTGAGGTCTCCCCTCAGCTCCACCACCTCTAGAATCAGAACTAGTACCGAGTGAGAAAGGAGAGGTTGTTCTCCTTGATGATGATCCCGTAATAGATGTATACAATATGTCACTTGATGAGTCACAACAAAGGATTATACAAGCAGGGAAAAAGCATCCCCTGGATGATCATGCTTCACCTACACATATGGAGAATAGGGTGATTGTGTCAGATGTTAGAAAACATCCAACTACCATTGTCAATTCCGCTAAGGCTTATGTAGAAACCACGAGCTCGATTGTTAAGTTCTTGATTGTAGAGAATGATCAAATGGCAAAGGATTTGCAAGAGGCTAGGTAGATGGAAAAACAATCCACACGATCTGCTATGGTAGAGATGAGAAAAGTGATACTTATTGAAGTATCGACTCTAGAGACCACCATGCAGAAACTTTATGACAGATTTGTCACCATGCATAAGGAAGTTATCCATCTATATGGTTTCCAGCAGTGGTGCATGAAGATTTCCCAAACTCTCAAAGACATACATGTTGTTATTGCACACGTATAAGAATGGACAATGAAATACAAGGGAGCCCTACTTTACTTGTACAAGATAATGAAGTCGTGGGCAGAGCTAGACAAAGCACATATCCGGATGTTGATCCAGAACTATGAGCAGCTCCCTCTGCTCATCAATAGCATTGAGGCTTCCTATGCATGGTTGTTCAAGAGTCTGGATGTCACGGTGAGGACACACAACATCCCTTCAATCAATTCCCTCACCGAAGCCTTTGAGAATAACCAAGTTTGGCTGGAGGTCGACAGGTACATGGAGTAGTTGATGCGAGAGGCCACCAGCAATGACTTGTAACTGAGCGCAAAAAATATGCAGAGGTACATTGGTGGTCCAACCACACTCAAGACAATGTTGCGCATACTTCAAGATGAGTTGGACAAAGGTTCCAGAACAATATACCCAGAAGCCATGGAGGTAAGAGTCCATTTCTAGAAATACATCACCAAACAAAACGGGGACATCATAGCATAGTACCAAGCTAGTATCAGTTCGTTACTGAAGACCATCTAGAGGATGTTGTCGAGTTGGTCTTTCCCCAAGCTTTTGAGTGATAGTGTTTGTCTTCTTAGGCTAACTCAAGCCTATTTTGTCCCACATGGGTATATGTGGAAATTGTATATTATTTGTAAATATATTGCAAGTGAAATTCCATGTGTCATTAGTGGAATGTGAACAATCACTATGTAATGTAAATAGTTATTTGTAAAGGAGTTGAAGAATCATGAGGGTAGTAAAAGAGTCAAAGATGAATGTCAAGGGTCACCCCACCCTTTGTTATATATAGAACCTATAACTCATAGTACAAGCTTTTGGCTAGGGTTAGGCTTAGAGAAGGCTTGGGAGTGTTGTGACTAGCCTTGGCTTCTCCACAACATAGAAAGAGTACACTTCTTTGGAGGAGCAAGCGGTGTTGACTTTAATGTTCCATTATTGGGGTTAGTATTTGTCAATGGTGTATGTATTGATGGAACTTTCACTTAAAAATATAACTGAGCCAATGTGTTTTCATGCATATGTTGTTATTATAGTTTGACTATTCTGGTTACTTTAGCAATGTATGTTGTTTAACTTACACATTTGCTTATGAACTATTTTATATGCAATTGTATGAATCTTGTTGAAGACATGTTGTTGGATTAACTTGTCCATTTGGTTTGTGGACTACTCTGCTTTGAGATTGTGATATCATTCAGCTCATGTGTTCCTTTCAGGTTGCGTACTATTACATGCTTTGAAGGGACACGCTTCATTTTCCCCTCCGTGTGTTAGAACCCCCAAGCATCTCACTTGACTCGCTGCAAGGTCACACACTTGCTTCTAACAAAGTCATTATACTTATCTTTGCACACTATCGTGGTAAAGGCAATACATTACCACCCATTGTTGGGACTCCTACTCCAAATGGTTTGAGGTCTAGTTGGGACTTCTTACCGAGGAGATCCCCTCGAATGTTGGCGGGTCCAACACCATCAACATAACTCAATAAAGAAGTCCACTTCCCTATGAGGCGGTAACTCTGGAATCTCTACAAGAAACACATCCTTAAACTGCTGTAAAATAGGATACCTCGTCAGAACTTCCTCATCCTTAACATCCTTCCCTTTGTCACTATAAATATGAACTCCAAATAATAAGCATCCTTTCCTAAGGCTACACTTTACTTGCATAGCTATAACCATCCTCACTGATATATGATTCTTATTTACCTGCAAAGTTCTTCTTTCTCCATCATCATTGTTGTTTCCCTAAAGATAGTTCTTGGCTACAGTGATTCAGTGTCTAGACATCTAAATATTGATGAAAAGTTTTAAAATTTGTGGCTGGAGGGATAGGCCATGATGATTTGCAACAAAAAATCTAGTTCTAAAATATATCTTTAGAACGAAATTGGCCAAGATAGATGAGGATTTCAGGGTTTATATTAGAAAGAAGGTTGGAAGAAAGAAAACGGGACAAAACTTTATGTCTTAGGCAATTAATATCTAGGCTTAGGCTCTGTAGAATGAACATTGAAAAGGGAAATAATCATGGGTGAATTTCTAGCATGGTGGAGTGCCCTTTAAGGCTTGTTTAAGTAAAATTTGAAGGTACTCTCTATTGAGGACATAACATTAGTAAATTTGCTAATAAAAAGAATCCAACAACTTCATTACACTAATGTTGATAGAGGAAAAACATCAGTGCAGTAAATTAAACTAAAACAAAGAAACATTTTTGCAATTACCCAAAAAATGGAATCAAAATGGTCTTATATTCTTCAGTTTCAGAGAGTTTTCTTCCCTACAAAAATAACCATGACCCTAGTACTCCAAGACAATGAACCCCTTCAAAACAATTATGCCCCATTTTTATTCCCATCCCTTAGACTTAAATGACTAATTATTCTCGTTAATTACAAACTAATGTCTTGAAACAATTTGTAACAATTTCTTTTAAAGGCTTTTGTAATAATTAAATGATAAAAATGTTACCTTAATATTATATATATACTATATATAATATTAAACACAACCCCACTTTTGAAAACAAGACTCAAGCCCTTTTCTAATTTACAATATAAACATGTATATGTGAAGCATTTAAATTAAAGATACATATTAAAATGTCGGGCCCTACTCTCATTATTCACCTATAATCCACATGTGATTTTGAAGAACAAGATATCATTCCCAGGGGAACTCATAGTGGTTTAGGAAAATTGAAGAGGGTGTCCCTAGGACAAATGTCACCCATTGATCTGTAGGTGAGTAGTTTTGGCTAAACCGCTTTCTGGGGCTCTCCTTTGCTTAAGTTTCATGCAATTCACAAAATCGATATTTCGTTGATCTTGGACATGTGCGTTGTAGACCGTTAATAGTATTAGTACCCACAAGAGGTATAATCCCCAAACAACATCATTTCTTTGTATCAATTTTTTCATTATGACCTCAACAGTAGCCATGGCTCATTATGCAACTTCATCCTAGAAGCTCCTGTACGAGATAATTGTGTTGAGATAATGGCTCATGTAAGGAGTATAGTTGATGTAGAGAACTCAAATGAGGACTTAACCTGGGAAATAAAAAACGAGATAGTCATCATTTAAATAATCCTCCAAATTCTCCCCATATAATATCACCTCAACTTGTCGCTACAACCTTTAACTTGTGGATGGTCTCTGGTTATAAATCTACCCTTCTTGATCAATTCCTGAACAGTAGTTGAGTTTGTCGCAAATCCAATTTCATAAACCATAACAACAAGCTTTTCCAACAAACCATTCGATTTTTCTATTTTACATTTTGTAATGAGCTTTGGAAAATATGAAAGTGAGAGAATTGGGTTTTGAATTCTTGGTAGCTCCCACAATATGGATAGTGTTATCTTTTCATCATCCATGTTAGCCTCAATTCTTTGATGCGCATTCTAGGAACAATGGCAAGACATTTCAATTACTCCCAGGTCTCCAATCTAATACGATACCTTGTTACTAAAGTTTGTGCAAGAGTACACTCATTTGACTTAGCAAGATCCTCAAGCTAATACGATACCTTGTTACTAAAGTTTGTGCAAGAGTACACTCATTTGAATGATACAGTCAAACCCCTTTTATTCTATATTTTTATAATTATAATATGATAAAGGGAGGTGCTTTGAAAAAAGAACCAACATTCCAATCCTCAATTGAGGATGATAATGTCATGAGTGCATTCACTATTGTTCTCATATTGGGTCGCAACTGAGGGCTCTTTTGAGTACATGCTCTTGCAATTTGTGCCATCTTCTAAACAGAATGAGCATATTCTCTCTCTATATATATATGGCTTTGGTAATCCGATATCGCACATTATTTGGGGAAAAAATTCTATTTGGGGCTTATATACACACAGGTACTCATAACAACTCACCATATTATGCACGATATGATCTTCCTTCCACTTGGCAATGAGATTCCCTTCATGGTCCATTGTTTTGTGCTAACCTTGGTGGAATGTAGTTGTTATATTCGCGACCACCATATTGGTCCTCAAGAAACCCAACATTTTTAAACAAAACAAAGGAAATCCTAATATTTTTAATAAAAAATCCTTTTGGTAAGACACCGAGAGATATTTTTTTGTAAAAAACCAAATTTGCCCCACTTGCAATTTTTTTTAAGTGAACAAAGAATCATAAATTATTATCATACAAAACCATGAGCACTAATAGAACTGCTATTATTCCTGGGAAGATTTATCTTTCTTTTGGAATAGATTTTAGAACATTCAATTTATCTGTAAACATTAAAGATATCCCATTGCTAGACAAAATAACCCTGTGTAGGCAAATACAAGAATTTATATACAATGATCTCCTTGCTGAGGAATTATAATTTGCAATTTTAGAAATTTAAATTTGCAATTCTAATTCATGCTTCCCATGTGTAACTTATAGTTCTATGTTTTAATATCTCTTTCAATGCATTAAATAGAATTACAGGCTTATCTTCACAAACAAAGGTTGTATCTTACTAAAATAATATACCTAGTCTTGACTAATAATGTTACCACATTACTCTCTCTGATGGAACACATCAACACGAAACTCTTTTACCACCTGCATATACTCGACAAGTTTTATCCACATACATCCAAATCGACCCAATCGTTCTGATTAAAAAGGTATCTTGCATGGTATTTCAACACTCTTCGTAACACCCAAAATTTGTGTGCAATTTCCTTCATATTTTTGTCTCTTTTTTCTCTTCCTGTATTACTCAAAAAAATTCTAATGAATTCTACACTAAGGAAAGAGAAAATCATACAATTTTTGAAATGGATAACAATACTTACATAAATGTGTATTTAGATATATGTGGTTTCCAAAATTGTTTTGCATTGATCAAATGTCATGGCAATGAGTTTCATATTTTCATAGTAAACTAAGCCCTTTTCCCAATCCAGGCTTTGGTCTAGAAAAATAATTCAGGGACTCTAACATTGCTTCCAAGACCAGTGAAGATAGTAGCTTGTGATATATGTGAGCCTTCAATAGTAAAATCCTCTGTGGAAACATATTCTTGATGTCCTTGTTGAAGGAATTATAACTTGCAATTCTAGAAATTTTGATTTGCAATTATAATTCATGCTTCCCTTGTATAAATTATAGTTCTAAGTTTTAAATCTCTTCCACTGCATTAAATAGAATTATTGGCTCATCTTCACAAACAAAGATTGTATCATGCTAAAATAATGGATTTGGCCTTGACTAAGAATGCCATTTCTATGTTGTTGAATGTATCTGCGGATATTCAACCACTACTCCAAATAATCGGCATAGACTTTGTTACCTCAATAAGAAATACATCCTCACTCTTCTGCATTACTCTCTCTAATTTAATGCATCAAAACCAAACTCTACTACCACATGCATATAATGGACAAGTTGTGTCTGAAGGCATCCGAGTCGACTCAA
Organism: Pinus taeda; assembly: GCA_000404065.3. Taxonomy (NCBI): domain Eukaryota; kingdom Viridiplantae; phylum Streptophyta; class Pinopsida; order Pinales; family Pinaceae; genus Pinus; species Pinus taeda. The sequence continues at coordinate 84,773 of APFE030455856.1, read as the reverse complement.
TTGTTATGCTTAAAAAAGTAGCTTACATGGTCTTTCAACACTTTTCATAAGGCTCAAAATTTGTCTATAATTTCCATCGTATTTCTGTCTCTTTTTTCTCTTCCTGCATTACCCAAAAAAAACTAATTAATTTAGCGTTAGCTTCTTCTTCTTCCATTTTCACAAGGTCCATAAGAGTTCTTGAACTTGAGGTTGTAAGACGTAAAACAACACTGACTAAAGACCCATCAACACTACTACATGCAAAGGCAAGTACATCCCAAGCTAGCTCTTCATCATCAAAATAAATTTTGCCCTCTACAATAACTCCAACAAATACGTGCACACCTACTATTATCTCGTTCAAGGTGCTCAACGCCTACTAGAGATATTTGTCAATACAGGATAGAGTAACAACAAAGAGAACTTTGAGGACTTACAACAAAATGTGTGGTTCGAGAAAAGTATTTGGCTTTGACCTTATTGATCGATATAGAGATGAGATCCACATTTATGCATTCACTGAATTGGTTGAATCCTTTCATACTCTAATCCAAGTTGGGCAACTATACATTGTTTCGAATGGCACTGTGAAAGAAACAAACCCAAACAACATCCACCTAAAGAACAAATGGGAGATTTTTTTGTTTACTGCATACACTATCAAGTCATATTCACAAGATGATCCTTATCAATGCTTCCATTTCAAAACCATCAATGAAATCACATCTGCAAGTTCGAATACCAATGTTGATGTTATTGGTATTGTTAGTTCCACCCACCTAACTCAACAATTTGATGAAGGGATGGAACTAAAACACCTAGGAAAACCCTCACATTAAAGTACATGTCGGGATTTAGCATTGATATAACATTATGGGGAGATCATTGTGACTCTAGAGGGAAGAAACTTGCTGAATTGTGCTCTTTTGACAACCCACCAGTCTTTGCAATCAAAGGAGGTCATGTATGTGAATTCAATGGAATCACCATAAGGACTTTCTCCACCAGCAATCTCATCATAAATCTAAACATTAAAGAAACTCAAGAACTTCAAACATGGTTGTAGGAAACAAGCTTCAATTCTTCCTCTCCATCTTTGAGCAAAAACTACATCATTGTTACTAAGCGAGCCCAAGAATGGAAGATGATTCACGCCATTTCTTGCATGGAAATCTCCAAGAAAGAAATATGGGCTTTTGTTCGTGCAACTGTAACTGTTCCTCACATGGATGATTTCTACTTTCTTGCATGCCCGTTGGGTTTTGATGGCAAGAAATCGATGAAAAAAGTGATGCACCTTCTAACAATATGTGGCACTAAACAAAATGTAAAGACGACTTCCCAGAATGTGACAACCATTACAAACTCAAAATTGAATTACATGACCACACTGGGACTTAGACAATGTCGTAGCTTTCAATGATGTCGGAAATGGCTCATGGGTGTTACAACAAAAGATTTGTTTCTTATTTCTATCAAAACATCTAATGTCCAAGAAATTTTTGGAAGAATGTCCGGTCGTCTTTTCCTCCTATCATTTTCCATCAAAACATACTTTTTCAATGGTATTGAGCATTTACAAACAATTCTTGTTAACTCAAAAGAACTTCATTACGACTCTACATCCAAAGAGATCCTCAAAGACATACAAGCAATGTCTAATGCACAATGATCTACTATTTCTCACCTTCGAGATCTCTTCATGCTTCTAAGGACCACTGTCATTTTGTACGTGGAGTATCATATCTGTAGAAATCATTATTCCATAGTTCTCTAAAATATCTCCATTATGTTGTAATACATTGTTTCTAGCCAAGACTCCTCTACAAAAAATCTAAAATATATATGTTTACGCCTTCCAAATTTATAGAAAATACATAGAAGTATGTGTAACAACTCCAATTCATTTTATTTTGTACAATGTCTACATGTCTATACATTGAATATTTGTCTTTTTTTTTTATAACTATAATGGGTATGGAATTTATTTATCTGAAGAGATTATGGGTCTTTGCCAAAGTGACCTCTATTACAATGCAGAATTCTAACTGCTATTGTTTTTGATCTACTACATTTTCAGGGCATTTGAACAAAACTTTCATTGTTTACAATTAACAGTCCTTTCATGAGTGAGCTGCCTTTGTTCGCCATCTGATCAGCTTCACTATTTGACTTTCTAAGAATATGACAAAACTTGCACGAGTCAAAGTCTAGAAGAACTCTCTTCAATCTGTCCAAAATTTTGTTAAAGCTGACATTGTTGAACAGTGTCTCCAAGTTTAATTTTTTTATTATTATCTCTGAGTCTCTGAAAAATTGAAGGTCTTTGACTCCTTTGTCTCTTGCAATAAGGCATGCTTTGAGAAGCCCAAGGATCTCTGCTTGATTGTTGAATTTCTAGCCTAATCCCTAGCAAAAACAGTCTTTTGAAGACCCGTTCGGAGAGTAGATGACCCCCCTAGCACCAGCGGCACTGGGGTTCCCTTTGGATGCCCCATCAAAGAAAATTATGGATAAATTTTGAGACCACCACCAAAATTGAAAAGTGTCAACATCATCTCTTATGCGCCAATCCGGATTGACAATTTGTGGGGAGAGGAGATACTTACGCGGATAAGGCACTAGCGGGCCTAGCCACCTCTTTTCTTCGGGTAGTAACAAAGGATCTTCTTTAAAATACTGTTGTTGGGCCACTTCCAGGAGGAAGGATTTAGCTTTTACTTGCAAAGGGGAGTGCCGCATCTCTTTGAAAATCAGCTGATTGCGAGCCAACCAAAGCTACCAACGTACATATTTGGGAAGCGCTATCCATATTTTGCGCCAAAATGATTTGGGAGGGATTCGTTGGGGATAGAAAAGACTCCATGAGGCAAAGAGATCCGAAACAAAATTTTGGGAAGGGACTGAAATCTGAAAGTCCTGTAAAATGAATCCCTAGATCTCTTTAGCAAAAATACAATCCAAGAATAGGTGTTAGGCTGTTTCAAAGTTGTTGTTGCATAACACGCATCTATGAGGCCCTATTATGTTCCTTTTCTCCAGAATATCACCTGTTAGAAGTTTATTATGTACCAGAGTCCAGAAGAAGAAGTTCACTTTTGGTAAGGCTAGTGATTCCCAAACGTTTTTCCAGAAAGCTGGTTTTTGACTGCTGTTTCTTGAGGCGTGCAAAACTCTAAATCCAGCTGTTGTGGTGTATATACCGAACTGGCCCCAACCCCAGCTATCTTTCATGGATCTATTGACAGGGTCAGCGTCCTCCAGTAGATCTTCGAGCAAGGTTTGTTGAAGAGATAACCGGGCAGGGACTCCATGAAAATCCCATCCTACCCAATCTCCACGCTGATCCCTATTCGAAAGGTCATATAAGTTGTTAACTCCTTCTCGCTCCAGCCAGTCTCTGAGATCTATTATGTCCACGTTTTCGGCCAGAGGTTCTTTCCCCATGATGCTGTCGAGCCTCAGATGAGTACATTTGTCGTTGCCAGGTATTTTGTAGACTAGTTTTTTGAAGAAATTGTTGCTTTTGCAGCATAATTTCCACACCTGCGTGCAATTTTCTGTATTAGCGTTATACAAATTGCTGAGAGATTTGTTGGGTCCATACTTTGAACACAGAGTGACAATAATTGGGTGTGTGGGTTCATGGATCATCTTCCACAAAATCTTTCCTCCCAGCGCTAAATTGACGAGTGTGGGGTCTCTTATTTGCAGCCCGCCCTCTGCCATTGATTTTTTGACCACTTCCTAGTTCACCAAATACGTTTTTTTCGTTGCCCTTACATCCCTGCCACAAGAAGTCTCTGAGAAGTTTGGAGATCTGCTCCATCACATTTCTTAGTGCAAGAAGAAAAGCTTCCTGGAAGATTGGAAGCGCAGACAACAAGGATTTGATTAAAATAACTTTGCCTCCCTTAGTCAACCAGTAGCCTCCCCACGTAGCAATTTTTAGTTTTGATTTTAGAAATTATTTCGCTCCATAGCGATCTTTTGTTGACTCTAGATATGATGGGAAGGCCAAGGTACTTAAATTTGTCCCATATTGCTTGGCCTTTGAACCCGAGGAGAGTAGTAATGTCTGTGAGTTCACGCTGGTTTATATTCCAGCTGAAGACTTCGCTTTTGATCTCGTTGAATAAAGCTCCTGAAACTCTGCAATAATTTCTGAGGACTATGTCAATAGCTTTGGCTATTCTGGTGGATGCTCCACCAAGGAGAAGGGAATCGTCAGCAAAGAGTGCATGGTTCATGGTTTCTGCTCCATTGGAAGGTTTGAGACCTGAAATGTTACCAACTAATCTTTCAGCAGTGAGCTTTCGACTAAGGGAATATGCCATTAAGATGTATAGGAAAGGGGAGAGAGGGCATCCCTGTCTGATGCCTCTCTGAGCTTGGAAAAAATTGGTTGGACGACCATTGACAAGAGGCGAAATCCACAGATTGTCAACACAGGCTTTAATTAGATGAACAAAGTGAGGCGAAAAGCCAAAGGAGAGAAGAACATTGCTAAGGAATGTGCGATTAACTCTATCGAAAGCATTTGCCATATCTAATTTTATCAACATACCTTTCTCATTCCACTGCTTGCTTGAATGTATTGTCTCATGAACTTGGATTACGTTGTCTAGAATGTGCCTACCTTCCACAAAACCACCTTGAGAAATGGAGATCAATCTTCTTAGCAATGGCTTGATCCGATTTGCTAGCAATTTAGCCAAAATTTTATAAGAGGCGTTACACAGTGAAATGGGCCTAAATATTGCAAAAGATTTAGGGTTGGTGTCTTTGGGGATTAAAGCAAGGTAAGTGAGTTGGTTCCTCCACCTATCTTGGCTTTTTTCATAAATCCACTTATCATTTTATGGAGATCAACCTTGATAATATGCCAGCAAGATTTATAGAAATGGATTGTGAATCCATCAGGCCCAGATGCCTTGTCTGCGTCCATGGACCAGATTACGTTAATGGTTTCCTCCTTAGTGATTGGTCTACAGAGGATTGTGTTATCTTCAGGATTGATGAGTGAAGGGATGTTAGAGAGGAAGTCAGCAGCTTCCTCATCGTTGCTTTGAGTTCCTTCTCTGTATAGATTCCTGAAATGGGTTTCATCGGTAGCTTTGACTTGATTGAACCCTTTGCAGACTTGGCCCTCAGCTGTTTTGATTTCTGCTATAGGATTCCTAGACAGTCTCGCTCTATATTGCTGATGGAAGAAGGAGGTGTTCCGATCCCCAGCCTTCAGCCGCAGACTTCTGGATTTGAGTCTCCAATATTCTTCTTCCTTTCTAAAATATTGATATGTGGATCGTTGGGCTTTTATTTCTTTTTCCAAAAACTCTGCTATGATATCTTTGCTTTCCATATCTGTTTGCAGGGACTGTAATGACTGCACTGCCTCTTTTCTTTGATCGGTAGGAGTAGGGGTTGGTTTCTTTATCCAGTCCTTCAGAGCTTGTTTTGTGGCTTTCAACTTTTGCTCCCATACATAAATTGAGGATCCCGAGAAATATTTGGCCCATGCTACTTTCACTGTCTCTAAAAACCCTCTCTCTCGATCCAAAGAGGGTTGAACCGAAGAGGAATAGGACCCAGGTCTTCTTCATCTTCCAGGAGAAGCCGAATAGACTTATGATCTGAGGTAAGTTTAGGCAGAATTTTTGTGATGATGATCTTTTTGTTCATCATTATGGAGCTTTGCACCAGGAATCGATCTAATCAAGCAGAAATGTGGTCTGATCCAACCATATTATTGGACCAAGTATAAATGCCTCGGACAAGATTGAAATCTAAAAGGTCCCAACACTAAGAGAGCTCCTCCACCTTGGCCAGCATGAGGTCTCTGATGCTGGAACACCCCCTCTTCTCTTTTTCTTTCATTATGATATTAAGATCCCCGGCTATAATGATATTGCTGGGAGAATACTGCTCTAAAAAGGTAGAGAGAGAATTCCAGCATTCTCGTTTTTCAAAGTAAGAGATAGGTACATAAAGATTGAAGAGAGAGATGGACAACTTACTTGCATTGTGCTTCAGTTCCGTGAAGATCCAGTGCTGGCTTTCATGATATTTATTCAGTTGGAATAGGTCTTCAATCCAAAGAGTTACCAACCCTCCAGAGGTTCCCCTTGAGCTGACTGCTTTGCCTGCTCTTTTATTCCACTTTGAACTGCTGATCTCTAGAAGGGCTTGCCCTTCTATTTTGGTCTCTTGGAGCATGAGAATGTCTGAGAGATCTGCTTTTAAAAGGTCCTTAACTGCTTCTATTTTAGAGGGATTCCCCAGTCCTCTACAGTTCCAAGAGACGAGTTTCATTATTTACTTAAGGGGGGGTCGGGCCCTCCCTTGGAAGGCCTTGGTCTGGTATTTTTCCCAATAGACATTTCTATTGTAGACTTACTTCCTTGTGTTTTGAGCCTTTCTGCCTCCTCCTCCCTCTTTTCTTTGCGGGATTTACTTCCTGCTTTTTTCGATGGACGCTCATAGGTTTCATCCTCCGAAGAACCAGAACTTTCCATTGGTTTTTTCCTTGCTATTTCTGCATATGAAGGATTGGAGGGACTGCCTTGGTTGGCTTCGATCTATATTGCTTCCCCTCCCTCTTTGTTTGAAGGTGGTGTGTCTGCCTATTCCACATTCTCCTGGGTTAGATTTACTTGATTGATCTGAGCTCTTTCTGTCCCATTTGGAGTTGCTTCCATTTCTTGGTTGGTTTTGGAGCTGCTAGGACCTCCAGTCATATTGCCTTTACCTGTGCCTTTTTTTGAGTTTGCATTTTTCTGGACTAGGGTCCATTGTTCCCCATTTTGTTTGTCTACTTGTTCCTCAGCCTTCTTCTTGCAGTGCTTTGCAAAGTGTCCGTGACCATGGCAATGTCTGCATTTAAAAGGTAGATGTTCATAGTCCAACTCCTGGACATGCGTCCACCCAGCAACAGTGTGTTTGATTGCTTCTGGTAACCCCTCTTCTAGATCCACTTCTACGCAGATACGAGCACATGAATATTGATCTTTTCTTGTAGCTTGGTCTATGTATTTTCCCAACGCATTACCTATGATCTGGAGGGATTTTTTATTCCAGTAGTGGAGAGGAAAATGAGGGAGCCTAACCCAAACCAGGACAACTGAGGGGACGTCCTGGGTGGGATCGAAATCAGGAGACCATTTATTTAGATAAATACCTTGGGGTCCCATGAAGTATGGTCCATTTCTAAAAATTAAGCCTTTGTCATCCAGGTTTTCGAAGACAAACACAAAGAAACCCTTACCTACGAAATAACTTTTGACTCCCTCTTTGATCAATGGAATCCAGTTCCTTTGAGACCATTCATCAACTGACTTGGGAGAAAGCCAGAGGCCCATGAACTGACCTATGAGACCTCTCTCAGCCAGGTTCAAAGTCACTTTGTAGGTTTCTTCTTCTGGTAGGGCCATAGATGGGATTGAGTCCATTTTCTTAACGAACTTTTGTTGAGACGCAGAGGGAGGGCGCTTTGGACCAACGGCAACCATGGTTCTGAAAGATAGAACCTCTGGAGGCAGAATGGGAGGGGGGTCGGGGTCGGGGTCGGGTCGGGGTCGGGGTCGGGGTCCCCACAGGCATCCATGATTTGAAATAACTTGAAGCTTCAAATATTTTTTATTAATAATATTTATTCATAATATTTGTCTTTTTAACTATTCATGTTATCTCATAAACATGTTCGAAAAAAAAAAAAAAAAAAAAAAAAAAAAAAAAGAAGAAGAAAGTATCTCTATGCATGAATTCTGACATTCGAGGCTACAATAATGAATTTTATCACAAACCTATCATGTATCTTTGTATACTTTCAAGCATGTCATAAACACACCCTTTTCTTGGCAATGCTAAATTTTCTTCTTTATCATATAAACTATTTTTAAAACGTAAAGTTTCATAATTCATTTTCTATGCATATAGAATTAATTTATACTTCTCTATAATTTAGTTATACCTCCATTCTAAGAATAAATTATTTGTACTTGCTTAGATATGCCATCCAACAGCGAAAATGCAGATAAAAATACATGAAGGCATCTCCTTTATGCACAGAACAAAGTCACAATAAATGCATGATGACGACTACTTTATAAAAAAATGCAAAAACCTTGTTGCCTCACCTACTTCCCTCCCACATCAGGTGTTCCCCCAAACGTGCAAACCAGCTCACCTCACCATTTTCAAAACCAACACAATCTCTGCCTCAATGATGAGTATTATCATCACTTCCAACAAAGGATAAATGAACTTTCTCCCATGCATGTTTGCACAATATGAAAAGAATCATACCCAGGCATGAAAACAAAGCTTCTACAAGGTAATCTTTCTTGTTTTTGTTGTGCCTCATCTAGACTTCTGTATCGTTTCTCTCATTTGAACAACATGGACCCCGACACACAAACACTTTCTAATTTAACACAATTTGAAAAAAAAATATCGCACGTGTCAACCCCATTCTACAATTTACTCATGCTCATGGTGGTCAATACAAATACAATGGCCATACAATCATCTTCCCCCCCAAAACATCACTAATATTTCCAAGTATTTACCTCATATGGTTTCCGAAGTAGACATCCTCATTGTCAAAAGACACAATTGAAAAGGTTTATGAATTCTTTGTTTGTAAATCACAAGTACTTGCAGCACTTGAATACAAACTAATAAATGATCCTTGCTAAAAGGATGTCCAACTCAACCCGTCTACAACTAATGTTTTGCTAGATCAACCTACAAATATGTCTTTTCTTCTTCGTAGTATAACCACCTCTTCAACCAAACTTGAGGAAACTATAATTGATTATAATTATGACCTCGATGTCATCTTCACTCCATTAGATATCAAACCTTCCTCTTTTGTTCAAGCTCTCCCAAATTCATGCACTGATCTTGAACACATATGTGCTTATTTACACTCGACTTATTTAAATTCAACAAACTCACTTGATTGGCTTGCAATATCCCTATCCCTTGTAAATGAATACACCACCAAAGGCCTTTTCACAATGTCATTCCCCACACTTTATCCTATAGGAATTTCCCTGATCGCACAACCAAGAATTAAAAAAGTTGAGATGTACGAACATGATTTGCATTTAATGCACTACCATGATAGCCGATTTGGACAGCATCTAAGGTTCTGCTACTACTTATACAACATTTTAATGTGCCATCATAGCCAAGCTACTGCTACCATATTTGTGAAAAAACAAATTGAAAACAACATACCAACAACTATTTCATATCTTTGACAATGTCTTCGTGACTTTCCAGATTCCAAATTCCCAGAACAAGTTATGTGCTTTGGTTCAAGCCTTCAAGGAACACGCTCTTACTGGAACAAGTGATGATGTGAACTGACTGATCTGATCGCACAAATAGGAAGCTTGACATTCTTCTTCACCCTTAGTGCAGTTGATACCAAGTGGCATGACTTGCACATGGTCATGTCTAACGATATTCCCTCAAATTTGAGCAATCTCTACCAATGGAGAATTCAAAACATAATAAAAAGCGCACATATTACAACCCAATATATGCATTACAGATTTATAATTTTCCTCGAAGAAGTTCTACAAAAGGGCTTCCACTTGATTATTGGTGCAGGTTTCCATCTAACCATTCTTTTCTCAATTATTTTTACACTATGAATATGCTTATTCTACAACTTGTCTTTTTTATATTTTCTAGATAGGAATGGGAAAATAGAGGATCTACACACATACATGGCTTCATTTGGCTACAAGATGCACAAAATATGGACACTCTCGATTGGAACAATGAAATAGAAGTCGTTGATGCTAAGAATTATTTCGATTAGTACATAACCGCTTATAATCTACGTCATCTCTAACATCACAATCCTATGCTTCATCAATCATCAATTCATGACCCATGTATTCTTGACACAGCATCGATCATCGCATCGACTCTTTCTAAAAACTATGAAGAACTTTTTAATTGTGTTCAACAACACACAAAGTGTCATGAATCTTTCTGCCTTTGTAAAAGGACAATGTGCTTAGTTGTCGATATGGAGTACCATCAGAATTTGATGCTGGGTTACCCCTGCTTACACCCACATTATGCATTTAAATGCATCTACTCATTAGTCCCGGGTATTTAACTCTCAAAGGAGTCAAATCTTCAACCATAAATGGTTAATGCCACCTTTCAGTCTCATGTGGAATGATTCATAAACTTAACACGGTCCAAACATTAACCCACCTTTTCCTTTCTATCGGAATTTAATCACCCTCCTTAAACCCTCATTAACCTTTGTTAACCCTTAGCCGCATATATATTTAAACTCCATTTATAAGTGGACTTACACATGAAATCCTCCTATCGGCGCTTAGTCCTTTATAATCCGTTTACAAAGGAAATATACGCATAAACATACCTTTTTTGCCTTTATACAGCCTCTACACATTTACCGAGGTTCCGCCTTTATCGCAATCGGATATCGGCTCCTTCGCGGCTCATAAGACATACATGCCCCATCACCCCTTCCGCCTCTGATATACAAGTCTATCAGAATCTTATAAATATGTGGTTAAGCTTTAACAACGGGCCCACTTAACTATCGGGAGCATTACTCCTCCGCTTTTCCTTTATAAACCCCCGAGGCAATAAAATATCGAAATACACAGGAATCAATGGGAAAACCCCGCCGGAACACATAGGCTAGAAGTCAAAACCATTACACTCACGACTATAACTCTGTCAGGTCCGCTCCTTGAGATCTCCCCACAGCGCTCCGCCGATCATTCCATTCTCTGACACTTCTGATCTCCGATCACCGATTATCAGCTATTGGCGCATCGCAAGATCACAAGTCAGAAGATTTCAAGGTCTTATGCTTCAACACATAAAAGCCTCGATGTGATTAGGCTCACGGACCCGATAGGATTATAAATCCGCCTTCATAAAATTTTAGATTTGGTTTTATCGCAATATCGGAGTTCGACAATTCAACAAGTCGGTTCCCCTCCATTGAAGTGATGCGATGTGATAGTGTTTCACTGATGCGACTTAATCCTAGCCATTGATCTTAAAGATCCAATGGCTCCTGTGCAACCATACTTCACTTCTCCATTCACCCCTTTTTACTTGGTTTTTACACTGTTTCTTCAATTCTTTTGTGGTTTTTCTATTTTTCAAAGGTTCCCATCCTTCTGTTATTTTGATGCGCACTCTTCCTCCTAGCTTAACTTCACATGCTCCTTTCATCACAGTCTTCTTGGATCCTTCGAATGGATTCAATGATCCATTACAATTCCTCCGAATCGTTCCTCTCCTCTACGTATTTCTTCATAACTGTGCCTTCTGCTTCCGCTACTCAACTTCCCCTTAGCTGAACTCCTCTGCGAATTCTCGCTTCACAACTTCTCTAGAGCTTCATTCTGATCTTCCACAGGATTCTAAAATCCTTTTAAGATTCCTATGAATCATTCTGCTCCTCTACGCTTCCTTCAGAATTCTGCCTGCAACCCTGTTACAAAACCTACAAATTCACAAGTAACTCATTCAGGAAATACTCGTTTCACACACATTGACACAGTCAGGAATAAACCTTCTGTATCTTATATATATATATATATATATATATATATATATATATATATATATATATATATATATATATATATATATATAAACACATGATTACATCCAAGACTCTATGTCTCGCACATGCTTGATCTTCAACTATCAATGGCCTCTTACTACTTTGCCCGTAGGCTTACATTTATACCAGAAAGCTCTGTTTAATTTTGGTTCCATTCCCAAATCTATTGAACTAACTCCTAAATCCTCTTTGTCCTCTATGTCCACTTCTAATCTCCATTTAATTCCTAAGAGCTCTCCTTAGTTCCTTGAATCATGGAACTGTTTTAAGAGTCCTAAATGACTTTTAACTCTTTTGTCATTAATAACCACTCATGTTATCATTTATACGAGAGCATTTACAAACATCTCACATTATCTAATTAAATCACTTAAAAGCCTAAATATTACATTAAATTGAGACTTAGGAAACTAACTTCCTAAAAATACATGAGCCCCTATGTCTACTTAATTACAATAATTTTCTCTTGGGTTGAATTCCCTTGCATTAGGCTTCCAAAGTAGAAATTATTCATGATCTCCTGATCATGTGCCTCCTGATATTTGTCTTCCTGGATCCCATACTTTGTTTTGTAACTATCCAAATGTCTTGTTCCTTTATTTTTGTTGTACTTCTGTTGTCTTTTGTTCCATCTTCTTCTCTTTGTCAATCAGGTTCATGCTCTGATTGATCATTCTTCCTACTGCTATCATTTTCTTCCATTTGGATTGCTTCATCATCAACTGCCGCAATTCTTCAATTTCTTTTTCCAATACATCCTTGGACTGGTCCATACTTTGCCACTTACTCCTGCCTCTTTCTCTTTGTTTCGGATTGTTGTTGTTGTCTACTAACTCTACAAATTGATGCTGGTTACTTCCAATTTGTAGATGTTGGTTTACTTTTTCTTCCACTTTTTCTCTTGCTCCAACCTTTTCTTTGCTTATTGTGCTTACTTCCTCCCTATCATCCTTACCCTCTTTCATGATTATTTCTGTCTACACTGCATCATGACTTTCCAACATTCTCTCCAACAATTGAGCATCTTTGTTCCATGGATTGAATACTTCCACAAAATATTCTTCTTTCATATATATTTGGCTGCTCATCTATGCCAAATTTCCTCTAGAATTTGCAATAAAACCTGCACTCACAAAACACTTGTTAACATCAAAATCATAAGACTTATGTGTCTTATCTTCCTTTGGCAACAATTCAGTTTGTTGCTCTATTTCTTTCTCCTCTGTCAACACATTAGTATGTTGTGTTGAATTCTCAAAGGAACTCATGAGACTTTCAACTAGTCTCTCTTCCACATCATCTGCTCTAATGATGTCTTCCTGCTCTTGTCCACCATAGTGAACTCCTTTCTTTGCAGTGTCAATCTGCTAAACTTTCATAACCATATCCTTTTTCTTATGATTGTCATTCATGACAATTCTTTTGTCTCCTTTTTTGAACAATCTGTCTTGAACATCTATCCTCTGTTTTTCCAACTCCCTTCTTTGAAAGTCTAACTTTATATATAAATCAATAATTTCAATTGGAGTAGAATTTGGAAATTTTACACAATTCTCCATACCTTCCTTTGTTACTGATAAATCATCAGATGTCCTTTTTTCCTTTGCTAAGTCTTTTCCATAGACTTCTTGTTCCTTAACATCTTTCAGTAGATGTCCTTCTCTTTTTCTGACTTTCTTAACAGCTTCCACGGTTATTTCCATTGTGCCTATCATGATGGTGAATTGATGATCCTTTACTATGTTTCCAGCTAACATAGTCTCTTTTTCTTCAGTACATTTTGCCTTGTTGTCCCACTGTAACTCTTCTCCAAGAGTTATCCTTGTCTCACCATCTTCATTAATATTCTCTTGCATTTGTTTTACATCAATAACATTAATCAAACTCATTTGATTACCTTTCTGAGACAATATTACTTATTCTTCATCAGAATAAGATCTTGATTCCTCATCTCTATGACAATTTCTATAGACTCATCCATAGACTTTTTCTTCTGTATGCAGTCAAATTCTTCTTCTTCTGAGAAGTTTTCTTTGTCACCTTCTACTTCTATATCTTCATCTACTCTGAAGGTATCTTCAAAAGGTTTCTTTTCTCCTGTAATACCTACCATCATACACAAACTATCAGTTTTAAAAACATAAGACCTTGTGGTCTCACTTGATGCTTCAACCATCATATCTCCTTTTTGTTCCAAGTTCTCTTTATGACTCAGAAATTCTTCGATGGTCTCCTCTTCAATCTCCTCAAGCCCTTCACTTGGTTGCTTGATATCTTCCCCAACTGTATATGAGACCTATCTATCTCATCTTCTTCCAAAACAAAATTTAGATTTTGCTTGTCTTCTTCCTTCTTTATGACAATATCAACAAATTGTCCTTCTTTACATGTCTCACCCTCAAACATACACAAATTTTCAGATTTAAAACCACGTGACCCTTTGGTCTCACTTGAAGTTTCAGTCTTCAAGTCTTCATCTTCACTTTCTCCAAGAATTTCTCCCTGTTCTGGTTCACAAATGAACTCTTCCACTTCCAACTCAACTTCTTTCAATTCTTCCATCAGCCACCTTTCTTGTCTTTGTTGTAGCCTTCTCTGCAACTTATGCCACTTCACTGGTTTCTTCCTCAAGGCCCAACCTAGTCTCTGTCTTTCCTCTAGTATCCTCCTTAATGCATCGAGTTGTTCTTTTAACTCTGCAATCTCATGGTCAATTTCTTCTTGACTCATCCTCTTGCCATTTGCCTTGGCATTCTATTTCTTCATCTTTCTTCTATTGTGGCTTCTCTCTGAACCTTTGCTATGACTATCAGTAGTCTTCTTCTTCTTCTCTTCCTTCATGAGCTCTTCACTCATCTGCAGTAAGCCTCTGCAACAGCTAGTCCTCCTCACTGCAATCTTACCTCACTAAGCTCTCCTCACTCACTCTTTTGGAAAGCACGGGTCCTCTTTCTGGAACTTCTTCTTGAGCAATACCTTTGCTCCTTCTAGGCTTTTGCAATTTGTCACTCTCTCTTGAGAACACTTCAGTTGTCCTCTCTGTCCAATCTCTTATTGGATTTTCCAGGTTCACTGCCACTTTTTCTTCTAAGTGTTTTCCTTACTCTGTCTTCAAAAACACATCTAGTTCTCCTCTCACAACTTCTCTTGCTGTCCTTTGCTGACATGTTTCATCTGCAACCACAATCTTCAATTTCAAATTGAAACAAAACACACTATCTTACCTCCAAGGTCTATGTATGATCTTGTTCTCCCATTCTTCTGCACTTTGAATGGATTTTCCTCTGTTTGGTCTCCAAGTCCTCCTCCTTTCAGGACTTGTACTAAGAAATATTGATCTCACTTTTCTTCAAGGAATCCTTTGTTCCTATCTACTCGAAGCCTCTGCTGGAACTACTACAATCTCCCAAGAACTCCAAACGTTCCCCTACAATCTTTTGTTGTAGCCTATATCATTCATCAATTAACTTATGCACGTTACCTTCTTCTGTGTGCACTCCTTTTCATAGGAAATATTTCCCCTCTCTGATGCATTTAAATACATCCACTCATTAGTCCCAGGTATTTAACTCTCAAAGGAGTCAAATCTTCAACCACAAATGGTTAAGGCCTTCTTTTAGTCTCATGTTGAATGATTTATAGACTTAACACAGTCCAAACATTAACCCACCTGTCCCTTTCTATCGGAATTTAATCACCTGCTTAAACCCTCATTAACCTTTGTTAACCCTTAAGCCGCATATATATTTAAACTCCATTTATAAGTGGACTTACACACGAAATCCTCCTATCAGCGCTTAATCCTTTATAATTCGTTTACAAAGGAAATATACGCATAAACATACCTTTTTTGCCTTTATATCGCCTCTGCACACTTACCGAGGTTCCGCCTTTATCACAATCGGATATTAGCTCCTCCGCGGGTCATAACATATACATGCCTCATCACCCCTTCTGCCTCTGATATACAAGTCTATCGGAAGCTTATAAATATGTGGTTAAGCCTTAACATCGGGGCCACTTAGCTATCAGGAGCATTAATCCTCTGCTTTTCCTTTATAAACCCCTGAGACAATAAAATATTGAAATACATAGGAATCAACGGGAAAACCCTGTCGAAACACATAGGCCGGAACTCAAAACCATTACACTTGCAACTATAACTCCATAGGGTCCGCTCCTTCAGATCTCCCCACAGCACTCCGCCGATCATTCCATTCTCTGACACTTCCAATCTCCAATCACCGATTATCAGCTATCAGCGCATCGCTTCATCGCAAGTAGGAGGATTTCAAGGTCCGATGCTTTAACACATAAAAGCCCTGATGCAATTAGGCTCATGGACCCGATAGGATTATAAATCTGCCTTCATAAAATTTCGGATCCGATTCTATTGCAATATCAGAGTTCGGTAGTTCAACAAGCTGGTTCTTCTCCACTGAAGCAATGTGATGCGATAGTGTTTCGCCGATGCGACTTAATCCTAGCCATTGATCTTAAAGATCCAACAGTTGTTGTGCAACCATACTTCACTTCTCTGTTTGCCCCTTTTTACTTGGTTTTTACGTTGTTTCTTCAATTCTTCTATGGTTTTGCTCTTCTTCAAAGGTTCCCATCCTTCTACTATTTCGTTGTGCACTCTTCCTCTTGGCTTAACTTCACATGCTCCTTTGATCACTATCTTCTTCGATCCTTCGAATGGATTCAATGATCCATTATGATTCCTCTAAATCATTCCTCTCCTCTGTTTAGAACTCTGCCTTCTGCTTCTGCTACTCAACTTCCTTTGAGCTGAACTCCTTTATGAATTCTCACTTCGCAAATTCTCTAGAGCTTCACTCTGATCTTCCACGGGGTTCTAAGATCCCTTTATGATTCCTCTGAATCATTCTGCTCCTCTGTGCGTCCTTCAGAATTATGCTTGCAACCCTATTACAGAACCTACGAATTCACAAGTAATTCATTCAGGAAATACTCATTTCACACACACTAACACAGTGAGGAATAAACCTTATATATATATAATATATATATATATATATATATATATATAAACAAATGATTACATTTGAGACTCTGTGTCTCGCACAAGCCTGATCTTCAACTATTGGTGGCCTCTTATTACTCTGCCTGTAGGCTTACATTTATACCAGAAAGCTCTGTTTAACTAATTCTGGTTCCATTCCTAAATCTATTGAACTGACTCCTAAATCCTCTTTGTCCTCTATGTCCACTTCTAATCTCCATTTAATTCCTAAGAGCTCTCATTAGTTCCTCGAATCATGGAACTGTTTTAAGAGTCCTATTTGACTTTTAACTCTTTTGCCATTAATAACCACTCATGTTCTCATTTATTCAAGAGCATTTACAAACATCTCACATTATCTAATTAAATCACTTAAAAGCCTAAATATTACATTAACCTGAGACTTAGGAAACTAACTTCCTAAAAATACATGACCCCCTATATCTAATTAATTACAATGATTTTCTCTTGTGTTGAATGCTCCTGCATCAAAATTACACTCCACATCTTCAATGTTCATTGATGATAACAGTGTAACAACCCTGGCTAAACTTCCATGTAAAAAAATATAATACCAAGGTCATGGGACACGTATTCCAAGCTAAATGGTGGGAAAAACATCTTAGTGGGTGTTCATTCGGTTTATTATGGATAAAGGAAATTGGCAAAGGAAAAAAGGCAATTTTTTTTTAACAGTAATGAGTACATTCGACTAGGCACAATTGGTAACTTCGAAAAAACAACTACCACTATTCCACCACTAGTAGAATTATTTCATAAATGCCACACAGGTCAACATGTCTTCGGAGACTTGAACCCACGCCACTTGGGACACAAATTGTGAACCATACCACTTGAACTAAGTTCCTTTAATAAGGCAAAGAGGCATTAATTGAGATTTTATTTATGAAATAAAGGAAAATAGGAGAAAAGAAAGGTGAAAGGTTACAAATTTGCATGAGAGTGAAATTGAAGGAAAATGAAGAAAATAGAGGCCTCGATGATAAAAAGGATTTTGAGGATCAGTTCACAAGATTTTGTCAGTTCAGTTTTGGAGCCCTCTTTTATTCTCTCTCTCTCATAATATTGCACACTTAGAGAAATCTTGGGGCACTCTAGTTTTCATTGGATTTGGAAAAGAAGGCAAAGGAAAGTGGGAAAGCACAAGGGAACAACGAGGTCAACAACTACATTGGGATTGCTTTGCAGGTATCGAGTTGCCTATATGGTTTCCTTGCTATTTTTGGCATGCATGGTACATGCATGTGGTTTCTTGGTTATGAGTTGTCATTGGCATGGAAGATTGCCTAGATTGATAGTGGTTTTGTGTAGCCTTGCCATTTCCTAAATAGACATGGTGTTATGGATTTTCCCATTTGTTTTCTGATTGGTACTCATGTTCCTTATGGTTGTGGGTTGAGTTACTAGTTCCTAGAGCCTTGGTTGGACAAACGTTTTGGAAGCCTTGGAACAACTTGGGTTGAGTTACTAGTCTTGGAGCCTTGGTTGGGAAAATGCTCTAAAGCCCTTGGTGGGTTGAGTTACTAGCCTTGGAGCCTTGGTTGGACAAATTCTTTGGAGTGTTGCGACAACTATGGGTTGAGTTACTAGTCCCGAAGCTAGGTTGGAACAAATACTCTGAAGCCCTGGACAACTTGGTTAGAGACCGATCTAGTGATGATTACTGATGTCTAGCCATGAGGTGGAATCATTGGTTGAGGGTTGACGTGGTTTGGCCTCTGGAAGCCCTAGCTTGGTTTTGGTTGGTTTATTCTATGATATCCTACATTCACGCTTAGAATATGGCACAAGGGTGATTATATGAAAGAGAGATTTGGTTCAGCCCAATCTATGGTCACGTGGTATATGGAAGTCCTTGACTTGGTTGGCATTTCATATGTTAATAAGAGGTATATTCTATTGTGATCTATGAGCATATGTATTGATTATGTTAGTGATATTATGACTAAGTTGTCATGGTTTATATGTCAGTTATTGGTTGGTTTCTATGTTGGTTATATGCTAGTTATGTGATGTATAATGTTTATGGATCTTGACATGTTTGAAGAATATATGAATGGTTGATGAATGCATGGACTAAGAAGTGTTATTGTAGATATTATGAAAGGGTATTAGACATTATTGATGATTCTGAGATAAGTGTCAGACCCCCATGTTCATATATGCATTCATGACCCATAGATTACATTTATGTCATATGTCTGACGAAATGTCTATCACGGTTAGGCTTGGTTAGGTCAAGACCTTGATCAAGTTTTGTGCTAGAAGCATTGCCTTTGTGTCATTTATTGTTTTTGAAAGTCTCATCAATTTTTGGGCAGTGATCTAGAGTCTATCTTGAAAAGGTGGCATAGATTTCACGGTTGCAGGCTTAGAACTGAGAAATTGGGACTGCAGTCGCATGGATGTAGTGTTATTCCTATGATCAGAGGCCTATAGTTGCATGGATGTAATGTTATAGCTGCAACTGGTAGTCTATGTCAATGAAAAAACAACCTAGCTCAGGGTTGGGCACCGAGAGTGGTTTTTTAGCTCCCAGGGGTCCTGTGGATCCTAAGGAAGGTCAGTAAGTTTCAAGTTGTCGGCCCCACTTTCTTAATTGTATCTAAGAGATCAGGTCATATCATAGTAACTCTTCGTCACATGTTTACCCCAGTAGACCGGTGAACTTGGGTAAATTTGGGAGGAGGTGGTTACAAAAGGCCATAAAATTCATGTCCCCACTTGCAATGATGATAGATTAAATATCCACAATGCCGATATGTTTTCCATTTGGACAGAAAATTTTGATTTCCAACCTGTTCTATCATGTCATTTTTTGTTAAAATGCATTTCAAAGTATGCAGCAAAAGCAAAAACAATATCATAAATCTATCGTCAAATGTTATCATGCCTCTCACAAACTGTGCCTCCAAAAGCACCTATTGTTAATGTCATATGAAAACTCCTAACAAAAACTATTGCAGACAAAGATATTTGGGCTTAAGAAATATGCCACATCTTACAAAAGCTACCACTTTCACTTTGCATTCACACATTAGTTTCTTTGAATGTTAACCAAAATGTTTTTAGACGTGTTTCCCATGATTCTGAAAACCCCCTTTCAACACCAAATTTGATTCTCACATACATGAATAGACTTGTTTCATTGGAATCATTGACTCTCCTTGAAGTTGCATGTTCTTGGTCATTTTCTACTTTTCGAAAACAAAACCAATGTAAACACGCATTCCCTCCATTTATTTTTCATGTCTTACCATGATACACTACCATTCCTTCCCTTAGTGATCCTTGTTGTGTCCCTTTCCATTGGAGTGAACTACTGCTATATTTTCCTTTCCACACACTCCCTACTGACTTTGGTTCTATTAATGAGGAAATAATTACACAATGGGAACAAAAAAGGGGACATATACACCATGGCATGTTCATCGAAAACCCAAAACCTCACAATCCTACATCTCGAATATCCATTCACTCATGTGGTGCGACCTTTCACATCCAACATATGTACCTATTTCCCTCATTACAATAGGTTCACGTCGGCAACTACCCCTTCGAATGGCATTGACTTTACCAATACATAAATCACAAGGCATGACATTAAATGAAGAGATTGTAGACATTGGCACCAAAGAACAACATGGATTAACATTTACTGCCATATCAAGAGTAGGATCAATGTTGGACCTCCAAATCAAACCATCATTTCTATTCTGATGCTTCTCATGTATGCAAGACAATCCATATCTCAAGTGTAGGCAAAAGGAAAAATCACTTCTTGCATCAAAATCCCCACAAGAAAACATACTCTAATCGACCATATATGTTATCCTTTAAATTTACCCATGGTAAACATTGCTTTCTACTTAACCAACTTTTACATATAATTATGTATCATTATATTTAAACGCATATTGTTCTATTACTTTTTAGGAAGAAAAAAATATTTCATATTTGTTTATTTTGTTTTTCAAAAAATCAATTTTCTTAACATACATTTCCACTAACAATTATTATTCTCTCTTTGTTTATGACCAACATATATGGATACAAGCTACCTATGCACGCTTTATGAATATCTCTGAGTATTCAACAACATGAACTTACTTTACAAGATATACAAGCCAAGATCATGCCACCACAATCTCTGCCTCTTTATGTCTACGACCAATTATTATTGCTTGGTTAGTTCTGCCATTGGTTTAGGGTTTGTATATTGTATTCTGTTTTGTTTTGAAACACTTGTGGTGATTTTGGAGTCATCATTCTTGTTCATTTGCTCAAAATTGTTAATGTGTTTTTTTGTTATACAAAATCAAATAAAGAAAATGGTTTTCAAAATAGAGATAATAACCACCACACAATTCAGTACTATTATGCTTGTATATGATTATTCATGGCAGCCATTTCTATTCAGAGTTTTTTACTTTATCTATAATGTGCAGTAAGTTCTTTCCAAAAAATGGAAAAGCTTATAATTCCATGTAGTCCAAGAATAAGAGGTACCTATTTTGGAGAATACGAGTAACACTACTTTTGATGGTTATTGGTTGGGTTTTTGATCTATAAATTTACTTTTACAATTATGGTTAAAACATAGTTCCCATATGAATATTAATAAATGGCCCAAATATATATAGTCCCTTGGACTACAATCATCACATGTTATCATCTACATGGCCATGGTAAAGATGTCCTTGCACTATTTTCCCAAATACAACAAACATGCATAGAGCCAAATCATATTACGTTCACCTGTGTCATGTCTGCTTGTAGTCATGCAGCCCACGTGGATGAAGTTCATTTTAGGGGAGAAGATTAGCATTTTCCCGGGGCGAATTATTACATGGTTTTAGACAAGAGAAATTTTTTGTGTCGTGGAATGTTGCCAAACTCTTTCATGTCCATAATTGGGAATCTTCAAAGTACAATTAAAATGTACTAAACAACTAATACAAAGCTAACAGAAATGGCCCTTATGTTATTAGGTTATGTGAAACATGGCCACCAACTAAAAAAAAAACATTGTGCAGACAGAGTTGCTGAGGAAAGCAGAACAACCATAAGCGTTGTGAGGACAAAGTTGCAAATATTAACCATTGGTATTACTATAAGTTTATTTATTTAATGTAATTGTTGTGATATAGCAATTTGAATTTAAAAGCACTACTTTGGCATTTATCTACAAAGTGTATCTTAATTTTCATTATGGGCAATTAAAAGTACATCAAAATATATACATCACGAAGACAACTTGAACATGCATGTTATACCAACTATGTAGACAAGGAAAGGTAGCATGTTAATTTTAGTTTCAACCCGAAGTCAATCTACATTTTTCCTGAAACGTCAATCTTGGTCAAATATGAACAACCAATTGTCATCTAAATGTTGTGACTTCTTCCAAATCAAATAAATTAGTGGCACCAAGTCACTCTTACTTTTTCTCATGCATGTTTCCTTCTATTTTAACTTACAAGAAATTGTAATACTTCTTAAACAAATTCTTTTGGCAAGCAGGGTAGGAAACAAGGCCTTTAGTAGTTTCATGAACATTGATACTTTTCCTAGAGAGGTCGAAGTCCTTGGATATTTTTCTGAGATAATCGGTAAATGGTGAATTCCTAAATACATCTCTCGTGGGATGATTCCTTATTGATATGCAGGTTTTATCGAACTGTAGAGAAAATCTATCTCTATCTTTTTATCCTATTTTCTATGTTTCAATAATATACACAATTTTTTATTTTTTTTTAGGGAAGAGGTTTGCCACATTTTTTCCACGTAAGGAAAGATTTCAAGGACACTGAGTTGGGTAACTAGTTGCCTCAGAGAGCTATCAAATGTACTTAAAGTTTATTTATTACATACAAACAAGCATTCGCACACATTTTATAAATGAATTTGGATGATTAGGAGGTCCATTGTATGATCCCCTTACAAGTAATTTTAAAATAAAGTTAGTCAAACTTGATGGCTTAAAACTTAAAAGATGACAAAGCATTTAGAAATCTCACTCTTCATTAAGAACTACAACGCTTGGATGATTGGTTAAAGGTTGGCTCAATCACACTTGTTTTACATCAAATTCTTGATGATGTCCACATATAGGTTGTGATATGAATTATTGTTGTAAACTTATTCTATGGAAGTGAGTCATTAAGATAATTCATTGAGTACCGGTAAGGAACAAAAGGCCTATTTTTTACATTTGTATTCTCTTATAAACAAATACAAAACATTATTTTGTTGTTTCTTGTGGCAGAAGTTGGAAGTTAGGTTGTAGATTGGTTATACACGGGTAAGTACATCTATTGCCCTGCACTTGTTGGATCCTTCAAAAGATAATGGGAATTTTCTAGCACCAAGGAAATGGAACAGGTAAAGTTTAAAATGGCAAGCCCAAGCCATAACCACCTACTTGTTTTATAGATATATCTTCTAAATTTTAAATATAAGTGCATGTCCTAATATTTGTGTTCACTATCTTGATTATTTTGCATGGTGGAATGGTATTGTATCATATTCACTAATTTGATGGTGGCGTCGTATTGTATATTTATGTATTGATTACAGTTAATGCTTTTGATTATACCATTTACAGGTATTTTACAGATCTTCTGAAGTCTTTATATTTTTAAACTCAATCCTTTATGCTTTATGCACAGAGACAAGGTTTACTTTTATTTCAATTCATGAGATTGTCATATGATACGATCATTGAAGCTGGAACTTAGGTTGCATATTGGTTGCACTATAGTAAGTACATCTAATGTCCTACACTTCTTGGGTCCTTCAAAAGACAATGGGAATTTGGTTCTTGGCGTTTGGGAAACACAACTCACCATCTCAGCAAGAAAATTTAGATCAAATGACTTGTAGCAGGGCCAAAATCTAGTAGTCAAGACAGTCATAGTCAAATCTATTCTAGACATCAAGGCAACAACCTCCCATAACTCTATTAGTGCCTTCATACTGCTTTCATATTAGGGTTTGAATATTGTATTATGTTTTGTTTTGAAACATTTGTGGCGATTTTGGAGTCATCATTCTTTTTCATGTGCTCAAAATTGTTAATGTGTTTTAGTGTTAACTACAACATAAGAAAGGTATAATAATATCCTTCACTCACTACTCCTCATTGGAACAATATTTGGTTGTTCATTAGGATGTATTTCCAACACAATGCCATGGTTCTTTCCCCAAGTATTTACAAGAGATACAACCATTATTAATGAAATGTTAGGAGTAACAATGCCATGTGTTTCTTAGATTATTTATTGGTTTTTATAGAGCAGTAACTTAAAGTTTTAGAGTTTCTTCTCCATCATATATAGTATTGTTGACAGTGTCAAACTCGCCAACATTTCATGGGATCTTTGCAGTAAGAAGTCCCAACTAGACCTCAAACTATTTGGAGTAGGAGTCCCAACAATGGGTAGTGTGGTATTGCCTTGACTGCAGTTGTGCACAAAGGTAAGTAAGATGTCCTTGTTAGTAGCAAGGGTGTGACCTTGCAGCAAATCAAGGAAGGTGCATGAAAGGCTCTAACACACAGAAGGGGGAGTGAATGCACCCCTTAGAAACCTGTGATAACACGCAGCTTGAAAGGGAACACACGAGCAAAAAGACATCACGAGATGGAAAGAAGGATAACCAACGATCCAAAGTGATGGATTATATCAATAACACACTTCGATAAGATTCATACAAACACATATGGAATAGTCCATACATACATGCGTAAATAATAATTGCATATATCATTAAAGTAACTAGGATAACCAGACTACAATAACAACATATGCATGAAACATGATGGCGTTGTTATATTAAAAGAGTGAAAGACCCAATCATACATACAACCATGACTTCTACTAGCCCCGATAGCAGAACATTATAGTCTTTGCCACCTGCTCCTCTAAAGAGATGTACTAGCTCTGCACTATGGAGAAGCCAAGGCTCGTTACTATACACTCCAATCTTTCTCTAAGTTATCCTACAAGAATCTTGGCTCCCAAAAGTTTGTATAATGAGTTATGAGATTCTATAAATAGAAAAGGGTGCGGTGACCCTTGACATTCCCTTTTGTGACTCTGCACCTACCCTCCCGACTCTTCAATTACTACATGACTGTTACATTCTACTATCGACACTTGGTCTTTCACTTTTACAACATGTTTATATTACAATTTTCACATGAACCCATGTGAGACAAAATAGGCTTGAGTAAGCCATGCAAAACATCACTAAGGCTCGAACAGCTATGGGAAGACTAAATCTTCGACATCCTCACGATGATCAATGGTGGCGAACTGATGCCAAGCTTGGTAGTCTGTTATGGTGTCCGCGTCCTCTGTGGTGACATCCTTTTGAAAGTGAACTCTTACCTCCGTTGCATCTAGGTACACTGATTTGGAACCTTTGTCCAACTCGTCTGATAACATGCACATCATGGTCTTTGGTGCATAGCCGGACCAGGAACATACTAATGCATAATGTTTGCGCTCATCTGCAAGTATGCACTGGTGCCTAAACAAATCAACTTATCAAAGTACATGTCCAACTCAGTTGGACTTGGTTCTTTAACTTTGCCTTGGTGAGTGTGCCAATGGATGGGATCGTATGCATTCACACAATGACATCCATGCTCCTAAACACCCGTGCATGTAAATCTTGTAAGTTGGTGATGAGCTGCGGGAGTTCCTCATAGTTTCAGATCTAACTCCAAATGCATGCCTTCAACTCTACAGCCTTTGGCTTCATCATGTTTGGCAAGTGCAATGGGGCTCCTTTGTACCTCATTATCCATATCTGCATGTGATCGAAAACAGTTTGTAGATCTGAAAAAGATGTGTGCTCTCCTAGCATAGCATTGTTGCCAACCATTGAGATGGACAACTAACTTATGCACAATGACGAATCTGAAGTACATCTTCCGCATGAATGTCTCGAGAGACGATACTTCATCTAGTATCACTCTCCTCAACTCTAGTCTGGTGGATGTTGTAACCTGTTCTCCTCCATGCTTAGCCATTTGTAACTCCTTAGCATTACAATTGCTCTCAGTTATAAAGAATCTAACACTCGAGTTGGTGGCTTCAGCATATGCTTTGGTAGCATCGGCCAATGCAGTTGGATGTCTGCGCACTGTTATCTCTGCTACATACTTCAACATTTGAGGGTCAAATACAGGTCTAGCTGTGTTTGTGCTTAAAGGGGGCTCGCATCAGTCATCCTTCTCATTCTCCTTCACTCCGCTTATATTCTTATACCTCTGTGATCTTCGCTTTACCTCTGAAACCTTGTATAAACCCATATTCCCTCAGGTCCCCCGGCGCGGAGTTTAAACCATCATATAATCGAGATCACATGACCGCGTGCTTTCACAATCCCTTTCCCCGTCACTTCCGATGAAAACATGTGCAATTAAACCCCTGTCATCCGATAATCTACCGCGTGATCCAACGGCATTCACTCCTCCCACACCCACAAACCTCTCACACGTTAAATTGCGATCAAAGTGGTTTTTGTCCCTCCCTATCTTCCACACATGGTGCAATGATTGTGATCACGAGACCTCGTATGATTACCGCTCACCCTCCAAAAGCGGTGCAAGGAATACTGCTTACTGCCCATCCTCCGTCCCCGCCCGTTAAACTCCACACATCTCCTCCGACCGATGACCATTGGATCTACCCACCTGAGATCCAATGGCCCACGATCACTTTGCTCCCATATCCTCCCGATACTTCCTTGCCAAGCATTGTCCATTGTCCATCTACACGATCCAACGGCCGATCTTCCTTCTCCATTCGTCCACCATGTATTCCTCTTGTCCTTGACCTATCCCATGCATCCGAAGGACGAAGGTGGCCAGTATACAATACTCGGCGTTGTAGCTCCTCAACCACCACATTTAAGAGACAGGATGGTCGAGAAGGAAAAGGATGTGCCTCGAGCAGATTAGCGCATTTAACAGTTATGGGACTTCTTCCATATGACACTCCACCTTCTCGAGAAGTACAACAGAGCACCCGAGAAGATCAAATACGTTCACTGAAGCAGGCAGATCGCACTAGAGACTCCATCAGACGGTTAAAGTGGTTGGTGGTCAATTATGACACCTCCATGCATAGAGTAGCAAAATGTCTTTGTAATGAAACTCTATATATACCCAAAAAACAAATGTAATCAGGGTTGATGGTTATTGTTTTGACGTAAGGTTCAAATTCTGGAGACTATAATTGCTTTGATACTTGCAGCGTCTCGTCTTCATTTTCAGCTAATACAAGCTTCTTTTGCTATTAATTGCTCACTTTCCATTCCTCAGAAATCACCAGCTGACCCAGTGCCTGACCCTGAGAAGATTGTTAAGCATAAGAAAACATCACAGAAAGGAGCATCAGGATCAGGTAAGCCTAAGAAATCTTATGCATCTTTGTAGGAAAGGATTATAGCTGAGAATGTACATTTTGAAGATATAGAACCTAACGTTGTTAGTGAAGAACTACCCTCAGAGATTCACAAAGCTCCTTGTTCTTTCAGTTCCCTTTTGGATCTCAGTCCAAAGGAAGTCTCCCATACATTCCATCATATCCCTTTGTCTCTGTCATCCATTTCATTGTCCCCCACCATTCAATCTACCAGTATCCTTCCACCAACCCTAGTCATGGTAGGCCAGCAAGCACCTACTAAGATGGAAAGAATCATAGCTGCTAGATATGGACCCTTGGTCTTGCCTATTCCTTTGAATGTCATGCCTGTAGGAGAATACCATAAATACATGCCTAAGTTCACTGGTACAGAGGGGGTTACAGCTGAAGAACACCTTGAGTCTTTTTATAGTTATGTCAATAACTTAGACATCAGTGAAGATGATGTGTGGATGAGAGTTTTTGTCCAGAGCCTTGATGGAAAGGCTAGAAAATGGTTCAGAGAACTAGCACCTAGATCTATAGCAGACATTGAAGCCTTAGATGATGCATTTTTGAAGCACTGGGGAGATAAAAAAGACTTGTTATATTACCATACTGAGTTTGGTAACCTGAAGAGGGAGAATGAGGAATCTTTGCCTAATTTTAAGAAAAGATTTAATCGTATGTATAGTAAGATACCAGCTGAAGTAAAGCCAACCCCCACCTCAGCCAAACTCACCTATGCCATGCTTTTGACTCTGATTTCTGCCTGTTGTTGAGAGAAAGAAGATGTGCCACTCTAGTTGATATGCAAGATGCAACTCTAGAGGTGGAATGAAATATCATAGCTGTAGAAAAGCTCAAAAGTCATGCTGTCAGAAGGAGGCAAAGAGGTGAGGCTTCTCTTCCTCTGCTTCATCTTCAAAACCTAAGTTAGACAAAATGACCAGAATGATAGAGTCACTAGCTGTTAAGATATCTAAGCTAAAGGTCGAGCAGAACTCTGAGAAGGCAAGGCTTCAAAACACATTTGCTCCAAGAAATCCAAATCCATTCAGAAGAGCAAATGAACAATTACAAATCATTCAGAGGGGTAAAGAAGCTAATGAAGAATAGAAGGTTAAAGCTCCTTTTCAGAACGTGGTCATGGAGGAGGAGCAGTTGGAAGAAGAGGATGAAATTCATTGCATGGAAGATAAAGGCAGTGCCACCTTTTTGACATTGGTTGAGTATGAAGAATCATTGCTGCAGGACCAAAACAGTCAAAGGTGGGATAGAGAGGCTATTCTACAAACTGATGAATGGCAAAGATATAATCTGAGATCTAAAGCAAACAGCGTCAAGGAGAATCCCATCCAAAAAGTTGTTGTCCCAACAGAGTCACAGAATACCAGACAGAAAAGGCCAGCAGCTGATCCAGCCATCCTCAAAGCACCAGCTCAAGAGGTAAGAGGTCCCGAAAAGTCCCCTTCCCTTTTCAGCTTTGAATCAGAAGTCCAGAAGCTAAAAATATCTGTACCTCTGTTAGAACTTGTAAAGATGAAGTGTTTAGGAAGCCTATCCTTGAAGCCCTTGAGTTGAAGGCCACACAAACCTCCACCGACTGTGTCAATTTGCAAGATGATAAACCTGCAGTTGTGCTTAGCCCAATGACTAAACCTGCTGGTGATAATTCTCCATCTTTTTATGTCTCCTTGACCATTCATGACAAAATCCTCCACAATTGCCTGCTAGACACAGGGGACAACCACAATCTGATGCTTAAAGCTGTCATGGAAGAGTTAGGCCTTGATATCACCAGACCATATCATGATCTATTCTCCTTTGATTCAAGAAAGGTGAAATGTCTGGGATTGATTAAAGATCTAGCCATTACCCTAACTCAGCTTCCCATGAAGAGCATGATTATGGATATTGTGGTGGCTGATGTCCCTCCTAAGTTTGGCATGTTGTTGTCTAGAGGATGGATTAAGAGACTAGGTGGGACATTGCAGAATGATCTATCTTATGCCACTGTCCCAATTTTTGGAGGAGAAAGCGGGAGATTATATAGAGAAGCACAACTAGCATACATCATCAGTGATGAAAACAATCCTTTTAATCATCCCATTTATGCTGTAGACACTAATTTTGGTTCTCCAAATTGAAGAATCCCAGAAGGCCTCAATGCAGATCAAGAAACCAGTGAATCAGGCTGAAGAAGAGCAAGGAAGTCAGGTTTGGGAGATGTTATTTGATGGAGCATGTTCCAGGGAGATTGCAAGAGTAGGGGTGGTGCTGGTATCTCCAAAACAAGAAATCACACATCTGTCTTTTAAGCTAGCTTTCCAAGTCACGAACAATATAGCAGAGTATGAGGCTCCGATATTGGGTCTTAACGCATCAAAGGACAGAGGAATAAAAAACATAAGGGTGTTTGGAGATGTTGACCTTATCATTCAGCAAGTGAACAGAACTTTTCAAGCAAAGCACCCAAAGTTGAAAGCATACAGAGATTAGGTATGGTGACTCAAAGATTCTTTTGACAATTTTTGTATCTCATATATCCCTAGAGTCAAAAATCAGCTTGTTGATTCCCTTGCTGTGTCTGCTAGCATGTTCATCCCTCCCATGCCTCCCAGACTAGTTTACGAAGTCCAAATGAAATATAGACCATCCTTACCTGATAATGTCCAGCATTGGAAGGTCTTTGAAGATGATGATGAAGTGAATAGGTTCCTGGAAGTCATTGATGAATTCTTTGAAATGAAAATTGACCAAGAGAATGAAGCCTTGGAAGAAAATCCCCAGCCCTAGCTTAGAAACGAAATTGGAAAAGATAGCATTGTCCAACTTCCCAACAATCATATACCTAAGGGTTTGATTCCTCTAGAGAGACTGTTTGACCAGAATTAAGTGTCGTACAAGGTTTCCCAAAAAGAAGACCAATATGCAGTCTGTAAGCATAATATAGGGAATCCTGGTCAGCCAAGATACATAAATTTGTCTACTCGTCTATCTGCTGCTCGAAGTGCTGAATATTGCAATTTAATGAAGCAATTTGCTGATGTCTTTGCCTGGGAATATAGTGACATGAAAACCTATGACAAAAATATCATCCAGTATAAAATTCCTTTGGAGAAACACACCATCCCTTTCAAGCAGAAGTTGAGACCAATAAATCCTTTGCTCCTCCCGGTGATTGAAAAAGAAATCAAGAAGTTACTGGCTGCCAAAATCATAGTCCCTCTCAGATATTCAAAATGGGTAGCCAATTTGGTAGTGTTGAGGAAGAAAAATGGAGAAATTAGACTTTGTGTTGATTACAAAAACTTAAACAAATACTCTAAAAAAGACAATTGTCCTCTACCTAAGATGGAGCATTTGTTGCAAAAGGTCTCAGGAGCCAAAGTGATGTCTTTCCTGGATGGATTTTCAAGGTATAATCAGGTTGTTGTACATCCAGATGACCAAGAGAAGATTGCATTCACCACTCCTTGGGGCACCTTTATGTACTCCAAGATGCCTTTTGGGTTGATGAATGTTGGAGCCACCTTTTAGAGAGCTATGGATATAGAATTTGTAGGAGAGAAGGATCAATTTGTCCTTATCTACCTTGATGATATAACAGTGTACTCTAGCAACCATCATGACCACTTGCAACATTTGAAGAAAGTGTTCCTAAAGTGCAGAAGGTTTGGGATTTCAGTCAATCCTAAAAAGTCAAAGTTTGCTTTAGAAGAAGGCAAGCTGTTAGGACATGTTGTTTCTGCTGCAGGTGTCCGAATTGACCTAGAGAGAGTAAGAGCAATACAGACCCTGTCTGTCCTGAGATCAAAGAAATATATCTAGTCCTTTCTGGGAAAAATAAACTTTGTGAGGAGGTTCATACCAAATTTTGCAGAATTAGTGAAGCATATCACCTCCATGTTGAGAAAGGGGTCAGAGATCAAATGGACTGATTCAGAAAAAAAATCCTTTGAGTCCATTAAGAAAGCTATTATGGAAGCTCCCACATTAAGCAGTTCGGATTACAGCAAGGAGTTCCATATATTTTCATTTGCCTTTGAAGACACCCTTGCAGCAGTTTTATTGCAAGCAGATGAAGAAGGCTCAGAGCATCCAGTGGCATTTTTCGGCAAAACCTTAAGGGATGCTGAGATAAGGTATGATATCAATGAAAAACAGGCATATGCTCTTATCAAGTCCTTGAAAGCTTTCAGAATTTACATTCTGCATTCTAAGGTAACTGCATATGTACCTTTTGCTTCAATAAAAGATGTCCTAACGCAGCCAAATGTTGATGGAAGAAGGGCTAGATGGATTACAAAGTTGATTGAATTTAACATAGAACTGAAGCCCACCAAGCTGATCAGAGGTCAGGGCCTTGCCAGATTAATGGCTGAAGAAAATTGCAGAATGCTGAACATGGATTTTATAAGCATGATTGCAGAAAATGGTCAGATAGAAGAAGAAGAAACAATTGAACCAGAAAAGAATCAGACATTGGCCAAAAATCTAGCTTCTTGTGATTGGTACTCTTCCATAGCTCAATTCTTAATGAAGCTAGAAGTTCCTCCAGATTCTAGTTCAAGCCAAGCCAGAACTATCAAACTCAGAGCAGCAAAATACCGCATCCACGAAAATCTGCTCTACTAGAGGGACCCCTCTGGGATTCTTTTGAGGTGTCTGGACAAGGAACAATCTATAGAAGTTATGTAGCAATTTCGTTCCAGCATGTGTGGAGGACACCACTATTGGAAGACTACAGCCCACAAAATCCTCAGAGCTAGGTACTATTGGCCCACCTTATTTTCTAATGTAATTTTATTTGTTAAATCTTGTGACAGGTGCCAAAGATTTGAAGGGAAACAAAAATTGAAGTCCCTGCCCTTCAAGCCTATACATGCTAGTGGCCCTTTTTAGCAGTGGGGCTTGGATTTCATTGGAGAAATCAATCCACATTCCAGTGGCCAACATAGATGGATCTTAGTAGCCACTTATTACTTTACTAAATGGATTGAGGCCATTCCTACCAAAAAGGTTGATCATCATGTGGTCATGAAGTTTTTGACAAAGAATATCTTCACCAGATTTGGTTGTCCACATAAATTAGTCACAGATAATGCAGCAGCCTTCATGGAAAAATAATTGGTGGACATATGCAATTCAATGGGCATTAAACTGGTTCATTCCACCTCATACTATCTTCAAGGAAATGGTTTAGCTGAGTCCTCCAACAAATGCCTGATAAGGATAATCAAAAAGTTGTTGGAAGACAACAAGAAGAACTGGGATTCTAAGCTCAGATATGCACTGTGGGCTGACAGAGTGACCACTAAGATATCCACAAGGAATTCTCCATTCAAGCAGGTATATGGCGTTGAGGCTGTGTTCCCAATTCAGTTAACCCTCCCCGTGGAAAAGTTCCTACAAGAAGAGCAGAATGAGGAAGAAGATATGGCAAAAAGGATCACTGATTTAGTAGAGATACATCAAATCAAAGAACAACTGGTTGAAAGGTTTGTAGCACATCAGAAAAAGATAAAGGAATCTTTTGACAGGAGGACAAAAACAAATAATTTTCAGGTTGGAGATTTGGTTCTGAAGTGCAATGCACTGAAAAAGAAGAAATGCAACCATGGGAAGTTTGATGCTTTTTGGACAGGGCCTTTTATCATTCCTCAGATCCAAGGGAACAATGTTGGCATTATGGTTCTGGTATGATTATATGTTTCAGAAGTTGTACTTGATGGCAACACCCATGGCATGGCTCTCATTTGATGAAAATTAAAGAAGTACGCAGGAGAACAGTTCAGGACGTGCGTACCCGCAGTCATACCGTGCATAGACCGCGTCCAGATACGCGGGTCACCCATTCATGGGGTGCGTACCCCAGTGCACACATTCCAAGGCAGTTTAGCGCCCACTCGTGGGGTTTTCTCATGGTATTTAGCCAACAGTATTGGGTTATCATGGTTTTGGTCCGCGGTATTGATTATTTTATTATTATTATTGAGCCCCATGATCCTTGATTTGAGGAAGAGCTAGCCTATATAAAGCAAAGGAGATCATTTGGCTTGAGTATCTTTTGTGTCTTTGAATATCTTAAGATCTGATCTGTTGGGTTCTCGGTTCTTAAAAGATTGATTTATAAAGGAGAAGTTAGAGGCGAATCGGCGAAAGGTGATCTCTTGAGCACAAGTTCAGA
>APFE030455856.1:3496-38096 GCA_000404065.3 Pinus taeda | reverse complement strand
TGCGTGCTTTCTGTAGCAGCACGCGGCGCGATTATTCTTCTGGGTGCGTACTTTCTGAGAAGTACGCGGCGTGATACTATTTTTGGGTGTGTACTGTACGCAGTTCAGTAAAAGGAGCATTGCGTGGCCACGCAGTCCAGAAGAAGGAGATCTGCGGGTATACGCAGAGAAGCAGAAGGTGAACTGCGTAGCAACGCAGGCCAGTAAAAGGAAAACCGCGTATCTGTGTTAAGATCTTCTGTTGATTGAGTTTTTCTGTTGATAAGGTGTTCTGGGTTCAGTTCTGTTATTGTTGATCTGGTTATTACAGCTGACTATATAATTTACATGTACTTGATGATCATTTGATGTATATGGATCCAGTTTGAAAATTTATGAAAAGTGGTCCTTTGAAAAGAAGTAGGGGGTTGTAGCTCCCTTTCAGGAGAGACTGGAAAACGAGAGAGAGTTGTAGCTCTCAGCAGGTTGCAGCCTGCGTACTGGTAAAGGACTGCACCAGTACAAGACCATTGTAAAAGGAGTTTCTAATTTGAAAGAAGATAGAGACATATTGCAGCAGGTGGTTTTCACCCACATTGGGTTTCCACCTTATATCTGGTGTTCTTTGATGTGACTGTCTGATTTTCTTGTTCATGCTCATTATTTATGGTATTGGTATGCAAAAATAATTCAAAGTATAAATAAGAAAGTTTTGGTAAAAGAATTAGATAATACTGATTCACCCCCCCTCTCAGTATTATTGTCAACAAACAATACTTTCATATTGCAAAGTATGGGAGGAGAAGCAGCTTTTGATGGCCCAGTTAATGGGCGTTTTTTGAAAATTTATGTTGTTTAAGGTCTTTGGCCTTAAAATTGTAAATATGTTATTTTATCAGTTTTAGTGTAAGCTCAGTTAAACTCCATGCCCAATGGAATACTAGGAAATTTTGCTAATTGGTTTTTCACAGGAAAGGCATTGATCTACAAGTTCTTGAGACCTCACAGGGAGGATCTCATCCCCAGAAGGAGCCAGTGTTAGCTTTGCTATATACTCCAACATTTGAGGGTCAAATATAGGTCTGGCTGTGTTGTTTTTGCTTAAAGGGGGTTCACATCAGTCATCCTTCTCATTCTCCTTCACTCCGCTTATATTCTTATACCTCTGTGATCTTCGTTTTACCTCTGAAACACTTTATAAACCCATATTCCCTCAGGTCCCCGGGTGCGGAGTTTAAACCATCATATAACCGAGATCACATGACCACGCATGTTCACAAGCCCTTTCCCCGTCAGATCCGATGAAAACATGTGCAATTAGACCCCTGTCGTCCAATCCTCTACTGTGCGATCCAATGACATTCGCTGCTCCCGCACCCGCAAACTGCCCACGCGTTAACTCGCGATCAAAGTGGTTTTTGTCCCTCACCGTCTGCCACGCGTCACGTGATAATTGTGATCGTGAGCCCTTGTACGATTACCTCTCACCCTCCAAAAGCGGTGCGGGCAATACTTCTTATCGCCCGTCCTTCGTCCCCGCCCATTAAACTCTGCACATCTCCTCCGACTGATGACCGTTGGATCTGCCCACCCGAGATCCAACGGCCCACGATTGTTGTGCTCTCATATCCTCCTAATACTTCCTTTCCAAGCACTGTCCACCGTCCATCTACACGATCCAACAACCGATCTTCCTTCTCCATTCGTCCGCCATGCAGTCCTCTTGTCCTTGACCTGTCCCATGCATCCGAAGGATGAAGGTGGCCTGTATACAATACTCGGCGCAGTAGCTCCTCAACCACCACATTCAAGAGACAGGATGGTTGAGAAGGAAAAGGACGTGCCTCGCGCAGATCAGCGCATTTAGCAGTTATGGGACTTCTTCCATACGACACTCCACCTGCTCGAGAAATACAACAGAGCACTCGAGAAGATCAAATCTGTTCACTGAAGCAGGCAGATCGCACAAGAGACTCCATTAGACAGTTAAAGCAGTTGGTGGTCAATTATGACCCCTCCATGCCTAGAGTAGCATAATGTCTTTGTAATGAAACTCTATATGTACCCAAAAAACAGATGTAATCAGGGTTGATGGTTGTTGTTTTGATGTAAGGTTCAACTTCTGGAGACTGTAACTGCTTTGATACTTGCAGCGTCTCGTCTTCATTTTCAGCTAATACAAGCTTCTTTTGTTGTTAATTGCTCACTTTCCATTCCTATTATGTTCCAGGTTGTGCCTGTTATGCAATTTTCCTAAACTCTTGATGTTTAGCATTAGAGGAGTTGTCATCCTACCTCTGTGTTAAAATCTTGTATGCATCAGTGAATGTGTTATTCAGGTTCTTTTCACTTAGTGCCAGAGTTTTGTCATCCTATCTGTGCATTAGAGAATTATATTTGTAGACCTCTTTACTGGTTGCAGTCAGCCATCATAGAGCCTTGTGCATCTGCTGGTGTGGTCATTGTTCTCCATATTCACCCAATCCTTAAAACTGTGAGTAATTGGTGGTCTAAAGCCTTGTAGTCTGGGGGTGTTCACGCATGTCTGAAGTCAAGCAAAGTAGGAGTGGTTATCTACCTTAAACAAGCATCATTCCTTCCATTCATCCATTTCCAACATTAAGTTGAGTTTGTAATGTTCCCTAGCATCTTCCAGATACAACCTAGGAGAGTTTCTTGGGGTGATAACACGCACATCAGACATGATCACTTGTTATTCAAACTGCACAAGAGATACATGGACATCTAGAGTAGGGACTCTGTGCGACTACACAACTCTGTGTTGCGACTTGTCGAAAGATATGTAGTGCTTCTCTACCTCCGGATTGTCTTCAAGGATTTTAATGTCTCCTTGATCACTTGGGACTTGCCCTACTTTCGGATCTAGTGAGGCTAGTGGGGTGACCTCTTGGTTCTGAGGCATGAGGTCAATATCTTGATCTGACTCTGGTTTAACCATATTCATGTCCATATACTCTAGCATATGTTCAATCTCTTGAGCAAAGTCCTGCTCCTGCGGTTGCTCACCCTGTCTGCTATGTGCCAGCTGCTTGAATGAGTCAATAACCTGTATGGGCGTAGTTTCATCTTCTCCCTTTTGTGCAACTCATGTTTTTTCCCAACTTGCCACTTCAACTCCTACAACTCCTTTTCTTTTTCCTCTAGCTTTTGCTTCTCCCTCTACCTTTGCACGATACTTCCGTCACACTGTCTCCTCTTAGCCTCAATCTCTAAAGCTGCTCTCAACACAAGTGGATCTGCTTTGAACTTGAAACTTTGCTCTGCCTCTGCCATGTCAACAACCTTCCTCTTACCTTTGTCACGCATAGGTCTACTACTCTCTACTGCTGATGATGATGCTCCTCTTTGAGATGATGTTGCCTTCTGCTTTGCTGACCATTCTACGTATATTGTGATGGTTCATTGAGCCTTGAGAAGTGATAACAGTATCTCCATGGGCCTTCCTTAGGCCAATGACATGCCTCGTGGATCCAAGGATGTTGCACTCTCGCACAGTGGCCCTTCACTAAGCAATGTGGTTCATACAGATTGAAACATCTGGTGTTGAATGTGAATCTCTTGAATTCCTCCATCTCGGCCTAACCATGCTTGATATTCTGGATCTCATACAACCCTATCTGCAAAGGAAGAGTGGACCAAGGTGCCTTCTTCTTCCTATGCAATATAGCTGACAAACCAATTGAGATGTGATATGACACTTCTTGAATGACAAGCTTATCCATGGCAAACTTCGGTAAAACATGTGAAGCCTTCTCTGCGTTGTACATTCAGATGAAGGAGCCAAGGGGTGAGGCATACCAATATGCTATGTCGATCAATGCCTCCATCACTGCCTACAACATGCAAGGTGGATCCTGCTCCACAAAAGCTGCATTCGGAGTACAACCTGCAATAAGTGTGCACAAAGGTTTCTGAAGGTGTCCATGCCCAACATGAGCCTGGGAACTATTGATGGGCACAGACTGCATCAAGGATGTAAGAGAACATGTATAGCTTCTATTGTTGACCCTTGGATTGATGTCGGGCTTCGGTTAACTATTCCTTCAACCTAAGAGCCAACATGTTAGACCATTTGAAAGGTCTTCCTTCGCTCACCAACTGGTCCAACACAATCACCCAACTCTGTGAGAAGGTTTCTGTGCCCTCTTATCCATATAAGCGCCATGCGAAGATGAAGGAACCAAGGGGTAAGGCATACCAATCTGCTATGTCGATCAATGCCTCCATCACTGCATACGACATGCAAGGTGGATCCTGCTCAAAGATAATCCTGTATACTGGGGTGATGAAGTGGTTTAATAACTGTACATTCAGATGAAGGAGCCAAGGGGTGAGGCATACCAATCTGCTATGTCGATCAATGCCTCCATCACTGCCTACGACATGCAAGGTGGATCTTGCTCAAAGATAATCCTATATACTGGGGTGATGAAGTGGTTTAATAACTGTATGAAGGTTTTTGTGCCCTCTTGTCTTGTAAACCTGGTTGGGTGTCGTTCTAAACTTGGATGAATATTTCACCCAAGAATTCAAGATGTCTCTTAAATTTTCACTATTGTTGGGTCTGGTGAAGGGTGTATCCATCGTGATCACCGATTGTGGCAAGTGATACATCTCCTGAAAGTCCTTTGCCTTGAAGGTTGCAAGTTGTGTTCCACTGATATTACTCAACACCATTGTCTCTGGATTAGTATGGAAACAATCCAGTGGATCATGTCCACGCATGGAAACGTGGGATATCTGCATGCAATCTGGTATAAGATAGACTTGTGTATGTTGACATAGACCTTGAGGTCTTCCAGATTCTCCTCAAATGTGCCTGAAAAGGTGTCATTAATGTCCTGCCATTTCATCTTGATCTCCTTGCCTATGAACAACTTAGTTTCTTCATAGATAGGCAAGCTCATAGACACTTGCTCAACTGCATCTCTAGTTGCACTCTCAACTGTGTCCTTTGACCTTGCTCTCTTGGAAGCCATTGTACCTGTACTATTGAGAGACAGATGAACACCTGTGAAACCTAGAGACAAATCAACACTCATGGCAAGCATAATGTTAGTTGAACAACAAAAGCAGCTGGAGGACTATCATGCAACACACCTGGGTGACTAACTGGAAAGATTGCACAATTTTCACTGGGAGGCTAGGAGACTGACTACTAAAACTACTCAAAGCACAGTCTCGATTGCTAGTGCGATGAATGATTGTTGAAAATGTGCAATGCACAATCCATATTGGTCTGTTGAGGACTGAAACTACACAATGCGCAGTTTTAGTCAGCAATGACCGCAACCCAAAAAATGCATTTGCACAATTCCAAGGGCCAACAAAGCATTACCTCTCAGAATTGCATAGAGCAAGCCTGGAGGCCAGTGTTGGGCTACCTCTGTGCAATTTCTGGGAGGAAGGCAAAGCCTTCACTCTCAGAAATGCGCAGTGCAAGCCAGGCAAGGCAAGGTCCGGGCCAAGGTAGCCCAAACCCGCCAATGCGCGACTAAAAACATGTAAAGGTTGAATGCATGGCGAAGTTGAGTGCAAACAAGAGTGAATGATAATGCATGCAAACAATGAGTGCAAGATTCATAAAACAGGAAAACAAGTAAGTGTGTGAAGCGAGTCGCTGCAACGACGACTGTTAGTGCAAAAATAGTGTCATGCATGCAACAACAGTGTGATGCAATGAAAAACTTGAAACAATGCTTCTACAAGCTAACATGCATTAAAAAAATAGAAAATCATTCAACAAAACCAAACAAACAACACTCACACAAATCGAAATACAAAAAGCGACATAAAAGCAGCAAAATACATGAAAAGCGGACTTATTCGGAAAACGCTGACTAAATGTGTTGAATGCTCCTAGATGTGATGTGGGATGTCAAAGCTCCAAGATTGATGTGAGGAATGAGCTTTGAAGTGTCAAATAGACAAGTTTGATAAGATCGAGGCTTATGACGCGCATGGCACAAATATAGGAAAAAGTGACACTTGGCAGGAGGTTTCCAAAACGGATTTTGCATGTAACCCCCAATTGCTAAAAATGGAGCCCTAAAATCTAGGGATGCTTTTTGCTTTTTTGCTTTTTTTTTTGGGAAAAACAACCCATGCATGCAAATCAAAATTGCTCATTCTTGAAGGGAACTGGTCAACTTGGGAGCACATGTAGCAAACTAGAAGCCTTGGAGTGACTTTTGTACAATTTCTAGGCTGAGAAAGTCTAGTTGTCCCTTAAGCTCTGCACAATTTCTAGATTGAAGCCCTGGCTGTCAGTCAGAATTACACAATTTTTTAGAGCAAGCCTAGTGATGGGTTGCTCTGTGCAATTTTCAGAGGGAAGGTTGTCTGGTTGTTCTATGCATTTCTAGAGAGCAGTAGGCAGCCTCGATGGATTGCACAATTTTGGAGAGGAAGGCTAGTTCCTCTCCAGATTTGCACAATTTTCTAGGTGAGCATAACAACCAGAAAATAACCAAGTTCTGAAATTTCAACCTGCAGGAGGGAGGCAAACAAGCTGGGAAGTACATGTTAGTAAGCCACTGAACAATTGAAGCATATGTACTTGGACAGTGCAAGACATGCTGCTAAGAATGGTCGGTAGGGAGGCTAAAAAACAAAGCTAATGGACCATATCTGTGTCCATCTACTCTAGCATATGTTCAATCTCTTGAGCAAAGGCATGCTCCTGCGATTGCTCACTCTGTCTGCTATGTGCTAGTTGCTCGAACGATTCAATAACCTATATGGGCGTAGTTTCATCTTCTCTCTTTTGCGCAGCTCCTGTTCATTCCTAAGTTGCCACTTCCACTCCTATAACTCCTTTTCTGCTTCCTCCAGCTTCTGCTTCTCCTTCTACCTTTGCACGATACTTCTGTCGCACTGTCTCCTCTTAGCCTCAATCTCCAAAGCTGCTCTCAACACAAGTGGATCTACTTTGAACTTGCAACTTTTCTCTGCCTTTGAGTTATCAACAACCTTCCTCTTGCCTTTGTCACGCACAGGTCTGCTACCCTTTATTGTTGATGTTGATGCTCCTCTTTGAGATGTTGTTGCCTTTTGCTTTGCTAACCATTCTATAGCTATGATGATGGTTCATGAGCCTTGAGAAGTGATAGCAGTATCTCCATGGGTCTTCCTCAGGCCAATGACACGCCTCTTGGATCCAAGGATGTTGCACTCTCACACAGTGGCCCTTCACTAAGAAATGTCGTTCATACATATTGAAACATCTAGTGCCCAAGGTGAATCTCTTGAATTCCTCCATCTCAGCCTAACCATGCTTGATATTCTGGATCTCATGCAACCTGATCCACAAAGGAAGAGCGGGCCAAGATGCCTTCTTCTTCCTATGTAGTATAACTGACAAAGCTGTCAAGATGTGATATGACACTTCTTGCATGACGAGCTTATCCATGGAAAACTTCGATAAAACATGCGAAGCTTTCTCCATGTTGTACATTCAGATGAAGTTTCCAAGGGGTGAGGCATACAAATCTGTTATGTCGATCAATGCCTCCATCACTACCTGCGACATGAAAGGTGGATCCTGCTCAAAGATCATCCTTTATACTGGGGTGGCGAAGTGGTTTAATAACTATATGATAACTCCACAAAAGTTGCATTCGAAGTACACCCTGCAATAAGTGTGCATAGAGGTTTCCTAAGGTGTCCATGCCCAACCCAAGCCTGGGAACTATTGATGGGCACAGATTGCATCAAGTATGTAAGAGAACATGTATAGCTTCTCTTGCTGACCCTTGGGCGAATGTCGGGCTTCTGTTACATGTTCCTTCAACGTGAGAGCCAACATGTCAGACCAGTTGAAAGGTCTTCCTTCGCTCGCCAACTGGTCCAACACAATCACCCAACTCCGCGAGAAGGTTTCTGTGCTCTCTTAGCTGTATAAGTGACATGCGAAGATGACTAAGAGTTGATATGCCTTTTGCAGTATCCTTTTCTTCTAAACCTAGTTGGGTGTCATTCTAAACTTGGACGAATCTTTCACCCAGCTCTTCAAGATGTCTCTTGAGTTTGCACTGCTGCTGGGTCCGGTGAAGGGTGTACCCATCATGATCACCGACTATGGCAAGTGATACATCACGTGAAAGTTCTTTGCCTTGAAGGTTACGAGTTGTGTTCCACTGATACTACTCAACACCATTGTCTTTGGATCAGTATGAGAGACAATCCAGTGGATCATGTCCGCGCATGGAAACACAGGATGCCTACATGCAATCCAGTATAAGCTAGACTTGTGTATGTTGACATAGACCTTGTGGTCTTCCAAATTCTCATCAAA
The DNA here is from genome assembly GCA_000404065.3 of Pinus taeda. Lineage (NCBI taxonomy): Eukaryota > Viridiplantae > Streptophyta > Pinopsida > Pinales > Pinaceae > Pinus > Pinus taeda. Next base: position 29,800 of record APFE030455856.1, on the reverse strand, counting down.
TGTACCTGAAAAGGTGTCATTGATGTCCTACCATTTCATCTTGATCTCCTTGTATATGAACAAATTAGTGTCTTCATAGATAGGCAAGCTCATAGACACTTGCTCAAATGCATCTCCAGTTGCGCTCTCGACTGTTTCCTTTGACCATGCTCTCTTATTTCTATAGTAGCCAACACATCTTGAGTTCATTAACACATATAAGTGCATATCCGATGTGTCCAAAATTGAATCACTACCACTTCCATCTTGCTTCCACCCCAACATAGTCACAACTACCTAAGCAACTCACCTTTGCTTTAGCACCATTGACCTAGATGTCATATGGGTTTAGTAAGTGCAGCAAAATCTTGTGCTTATCAGTCCACACAACTAACGGATGCCCAATTGCATATTGCTCCCACCCCATCTTATATGTTAAGAAACAAACTTTTGCTTCAATGCCATAAAGCACCAAACCAACACATCTATGCTTTTGTGTTCGATATGTGTAATACATTCATCCTTGGCTATACAAACAAACAAGTCTTGTCTCCCCACAATTGAAGTGTGCCAACTTTTGAGTTGTCACCCAAGCACAAGCATGGCTACCAAAATGGTTGATTTGTGCACACAATAGCACCACTGCCTAACATGGCTACCAATTTGGTCCATTTATGCTCTCAACAGGGCCCATGGTCAAAAGGATTCTGATAGGACTCATTTGGGGTCTCAATAAAACTAATGGTCAATGCCACTTAAATTACTCATCTGTGCTCAAGCAGCAACAATGGCCATCTCGACTATAAAAGAGCTTATCTATTCTCTACACAACAGGAAATCCAATGAAGTTAGCAATATAACTCATTTATTCTTTCCAGCAACATCAGTGGCCAAAACAACTCAACTTAGCTAACAATAATAATATAAATACATGAACTTACTCACCAATAGCTCCCTAATCAATTCAAGCACGTCCCGACAACAATACTTGAGAGGTCATCCTACACATATGTTATATTAGGGATGCCATACTCAAAGCCCCTCCTTTTGTAACAGTTCAACTAAAATTTTGAACTCCTCATGCCAACTAAGCTTCCGACAGTATTATTCGTAAGCAAGGAAGATAACCTATAGAAATCCAGTATAATATAACTTTCTTTTGTAAACAATTCAAATTAAGCAGAAACTCCTAGAAGCATTTGAAACTTAGGGTTAATTTCCACAAAGCGAATATTAATGTACTTTTAACTTGTATTTTTTTCATTTGCAAGCATGTGCACATTAACTCGTCACCCCTATATTCAAAGGAGTACTACAGTAGGTGAACAATTCCAATATGTAACAAAATATATATACAAAATTATTTTACGTCGGAAAAGGCCACGTGGCCCTCTAATGTGGGTTACTCTTCATATTTAAGGGAGCACTTCTTGTATTGTACAATCAGCTAGACTTTCCTTGGCTTACCTAGAAGACCTGTTCAGCTCTTCTAGTCTCACTCTACCTTTGGACCATATGGATATTGGAAAATATGCAAATACTTTGAAATGATTAGCTCAATTCAAGACATATTTTTTTTTTTTTTTTTTTTTTAAGTTTTTTTTTTTAACCATAATGGCATTTATTTTAGTTTTAAGGTTAATACAACCCAAATTGTTTAGTTAAGATAAAGCATTGTCATGCTCCACATGTTACAAAATACATGACTAATAATGGAATAAGGGCTATAAAACATTTGCATGACTTTCCCCGTAAGGGTATAACTTGCTAAATAATGAATGAACGTGTTACAGGCACAATGTCAGTAAGCATCTTTGTACAAACATCTAAAGACTAAGGAAGTAAAAAAAAACCTGGTGGCATCGCAGAGTTCTTGCCATTATACCTATATATAAGCCTAAATACAAAAATTGGACAGGTATTGGCAAGGAAACTTCTAAACTTTAATTATCAACCACTTACCCACTTGTAGTTGACCAAGTTGGCCACTCTGTATTTAAGCAATGCCATCCCAACATTCATTGCTGCTTCATTATACAAGGAAGCATTATACTGGTTACAGTCTTGTATTTGTAGCTATTATCCAGTATTCATCTGGTTTTGGCATTCAAAGAGAGAAATTCGTTGGGCTGATGGCTTGAAAGGTATTTTGTGGTTTCTGTGTTTATTATCAAGGGCAATGAAGCAGTTTGAGATATTTGTGGGAGTAGCGGATTATTACCAGCCCTCCAATTGAAGTAGCAGCCCTCTTTCTGGCACTCATCTGTGGCAACACAGAACCTGTCAGGGCAAGTGTGACATCAGACCCCTTTTTTATGGTAATAGGGTTTCTTGAGGTCCAAATTAGGGCTGCAGCTCACCTCCCAAGGCCTTGTTGGAATAGTGGTATCCTTCTGAAGCTCCGACAATAATTTTTTGTAGGGCTAACCCTGGACAGTAAGGTGTTGTGGACATTTCACTGAGTAGCGAAGAGCAGTCTTGGGCTAGTGGAGGCCTATACGAGTTTCCTATGGCAATGAAGTGTAGTGGAGAAGGTTTTGGAGGCAGCAATGGCCTAGTGTGGTGCCAACTACATCCTCAAGACACTTTAGGCAACGGAAAAGGTTGGACCAGTGTAGACTTGTGGTAGGAGGGCAATCCACAAGGTCTACTCAACACCCATAAGACATAGTGGTGTGTTTGTTAAAGCATTGTTAGGACAACCGAGTTTATAAGAGGAAAAATGTTAAGCTTTCTATTGAGATCATAAGGACACAAGTAATTCTGTAAGTGATTAGTAGTGTGATGAATCAGATATATTGCTAAGTACGCGACTGATGTTATAGCCCTTATATTAATTACCGATGTCTGTAAAAAGGGATTATCATAATTAAGAATGGTTGAATGTTATTCAGCCAGGTCTGCTGGTGTATTAGCATTAGGAGTAAGTTGTAAATTTTGTAAACAGATATGAACTATTTAAATTCACTACTTGCTACGTTATTGTGTGTTCAATAATACCTCTGTCTGGAATTGAAAGCAATACCGTGATACTGTTACAATTTATCTTGTGGTCTTGTAAACCTAAGGGCAAAATTTTCTTTGGGACATTACAACTGCATATACCCTTCTGCTCCTATTTTCAGCTCTGTAAATACCTATTTGTCAAGATAAGGCATTTTTTTAAATAAAATGATAATAATATATTATCAAACCCATCTTTTATTCTTTGATAGATTATATGAAATCACTCTTTCTGATCAGTTCCTTCTCTCCTTTGTTTCAGTAATTTAAAAGATGTATTTTTCAAAGAAAAAAATAAAACAAATGATAATAATCTATTATCAACCCCGCCATCTTTTTTTTTAATGCATTATATAAAATCATTGTTTCTGATGACTTCCTTTACTCCCTTCTTTCAGCATATTTGAAAGCATAACTCTGACTCCAAAAGTTGTTCCTGTTGTATATGAACCTCAATGAATTCATTAAATAGTACTCGTGAGACATAAAACTTGTCAAGAATACCTTCAAACATTCATAATCAAACCAACTTTCGTTGTAATCTTCCAAATATTTTCCAACAACTACCTCTTTTATTTACACTTCATCCTGTAGCTTCCCTACAAAGTTGCAAAGTCATCCTATTGTTACAAAACTAAACTGAAGATGGTCCAAATAAGATCTTTTACTCCGAGGAAGAAAAGAAAAAAATTAATTCAATTATCAAAGATATTTAGAGACATATTTGAAGTTTGGATGGAGTTATGACAACTTAAAGCAGATTAATCTGAAGGTCACAAGGTGAAACCTGTAAGCATAGATCCAAAACCCTATATTAGAAGCTATAATTAATAGAGATCTTAGAAAAGTGTTAGTTGCAAAAAGTCAATTGGGGTTATCTTGGGTGGTTGGGAGGAAGGAATGGAATCCTCACCACCCAAGTACAATTCTCGCAAGTGACATGACAGATGTTGACAGTATTGACAGTATGTCTATTCCTCATATGGAATATACAGCGTTGTACCTATGAAAGAATATATATTAGTTGCAAAGGATAATTTTCTAGTCAGATACATAGATTAACAATTTGGTGTCGATTAGGAAGAAACCTAATTTCCCTTTGGATTGACTTTCGTGATCTAAATAGGATGCCCATCAAGGTTAATTTGCCACTTCTCACCATAGATCTTCTTGAACAAGTAGTCAGTTCAGACATGTTATCCTCATTATATGGCTTCTCAAGGTATAATTATACTTCCATTGCCTGGAAGAATATACATAGAAATATATTCAGGTGAAGGATAACTATAAAACTACATTCAGCACAAAATGGCAAACCTTTACTTGTACTAGATGTCCTTTCAAATTAACCAACAATGGTACTACCATTCAACTATCATGAGCATTTCCTTGCAATATTCAATTGGGATCATCCTAATTTACCTTAATTATCTAATTATGGATTCCAAACTTAAGGCTACTAGTCTTGTTTGCATTATAGAGTGTTTAACATTTTGCTAAATCATAAGAAATCCATCTTTAGCACGAAGGAGGGAAAACCGTTAGGACTCGTTATATCAAAATGAGGAATTCATATGCCCTACAACTATCCTTGAGCTTCCCTTGCCCACCTCTAGCCAAATGGTTCAATCCTTTTGCAAAATTAACTTATTAATACTTACACAAATTAATTGGTAAGTTGTATTTCATATAAAGAGAGACAGAAGTGGGAGTAGGTGATAAAAAAAAAACATGTTACAAAGGGCTGCATCACAAAGAGCTCAGTTCTTTTCGGTTATGTGTCAGGTATCCACCCTCAGAGATATGTAGTATGTCAAAATCTCTAGGGATTTGCACCCAGCCTCATTCAAAATTCATGCCCTTCAGGCGGACAGACCATAGTGAGAGTGGAGCCCTGGTAAACAGTTGAGCAATCTATTAACTTCACCAATGAACCAACACCCCATTGATAGTCAGTAGGGATATATTTTAGCCAAAACACTAACTATGTGATGGAAATGATGACTCACCTACTCGGACTGCGGGTTTCAAACTTCAACTACAACTGAAAAAGGAAATACAGAGGTGAAAAAAATGCCCTTATTGGCTACAAATTTGAAGGTAGTTGGCATTAGTTCATAATTTAAAACTTCGCAATATTTTCCATAAATAAGAGGCCATATGCTAGCCTATTCCTAAAGAAACCATGCAACATTCAGAAACTCATTCAAAAACTCCACTTGTATATTAGAATAATGGCAAAGTAGCCCAAATGTATTGAAGAATGAATACCTGAGTGACATCTTCAGCAATGCAGATGCCTTCAACTTGATTCTATGACTCCACTACTATGGCCTTGCTGAGAAGCATAGAGCTAGCAGGCCTGCCATCTGATGTTTTCCTTGTATTTTCCTTGCCATTTATAATATCCATGGAGTGTACAGGCACTTTCTTGTGAGAGGAAGGAAGGGAAAAGTGGGTTATGGATAATGTTGTATATGAATGGATTGATGGAAAGTCCTGCACCCCAAGCCTTAGCGAGTTTTGAACCTGGGCCTGCATGGCCATAGCCATTCCCTGGAAGACACAGCTCTACTCTACAATTTAATTCTGCTTGTGTAAACTAATGTTGCTACTCTTTGTTCTATCTTAGCAGTTTTCATCAGTTTAGTGTGCTTTTCAATACCTTTCGGATGGATTAGATTTTGTTGGCCCCACGTGGGTCACAAGTAAATGGTGTTCCTAAATAATCCCTGCAAATGACTTTTTAACTTTAGGCAAGAACAAAACTTGTCCAAAACTATATCTGTTTCAAATCTCTCACGATTTCAGTGTGAATTCAAGGTGGGCTTTTAATGGAAAATTTGAAGAATCCATATATTAGGATTATGACTCCTTAAGAGGGTTACAAGCTCTTATAGTGGAATTTGGGTTTAGTGGATTTTGGGTCCAGATTTTGAACCTGGCTCTGATACCATGTGTAAGGCCCTATCCTAGGGTCTTCTAACAGATCTATTTCTCTGGAATTTAAATGAAATAAAAGACAATTATTTACTTTCTTACAAGACTTTTTAAACAATGAAAATTTTACCATTTACATTCTAATCCCTATAACTTATAGTGAACATTTCATTTCAATAAATTTACATGAGTAATCTATAGAGGAATACCTATACCGGTGGCTGGTGGAGATGCCGTTAAGCTCCTGCTCCTATTGAATGCTCCTCTTGACTAACCCAACTGGATTTACCTCCCAGCCAACTAGGAAATAATTCCTAACCCAGGAAACCTCCATAGATTCCCTAGCCCTCCGAGCCCAAGTCCAACCAGATGTAGTGTGTCCAAAATGAATAATCCAACCCAAGATAAAAAAATTATTCCCTCCTCTCAACAAACCCAAGAAACCTCCACAGGTTCCTTAGGTCTCCAAAATCACAACAATCCTAAAATCACAGCCAACCCAAAATCAAAGCAAGACCCCCCACATCCCCTTTTTTCCCTTCCTCCTTCCCTTTTATACCCTCCCTCTCTTCTCCATCTCAACCACCTCTCATTAATGTCATTAACTTCTCCTCCATCCTTACAGTTGACTTCTCTTCTCTCAAGTAAATCTGGGAGTACATTTGGAAATGTGATATGAATATAAAAATTGAGAAATTAATGGGAGAGGACCATGTCTTCTCCCAAGTAAATCTGAGAGTACATTTGGGAATGTGAGATGTAATTAAATAGAAAGGACCATGTCTTCTCCCTAGTAAGTGTGAGAGTACATTCGGGAATGTGAGATGTCATTAAATGGAAAGGACCATGTCTTCTCCTAAGTAAATGTGAGAGTACATTTGGGAATGTGAGATATAATATATATATATATATATATATATATATATATATATATATATATATATATATATATATAATGGAAGGAGACCATCTCCTACCTAACATTCAATTTTAAAAGGCAAGTTGGGAATTTGAATAAAATAGAAATAATGAATTTTATATTTAGTAAATAAATTTATAGTTTCCAAAATGAAGGTATTCGCCAATATTTCTCAATATTTTCAGGTAATGTAAACATTAATAAAATTTGCATGATAAGATTTAAGTGGGGCATTAAATATACCCTTCCTTCAAAAAACTTCGTCCCGAAGTTAGAATGAAAAGATACAAGGAGTTCGAAAGGATAGCAAACTAGAGAGAGTTATAGCAGTAAAATTTGATAAATTAGACAATGACATTACTTCCCATCAAGAGTGTTCAACTGATCTATATCCTCCTATCCATCCTGACCTACTTCCATTCCCACCCTATCCGTCCTTTGCTACTTTATTAGTGGCAATGACCATACTAACCATTGATAAAACCGACATGGTGGAAGAGTCGAATACATCGACCTAACTTCCCTAACAGGCAACTGGCAATTGTCATCACACGTCTAGGGGAGCGTGTCCACCACTACCCTCCCACGATTCTAGGTTTCAGAGGATACACTGTGGGAAATGCCTCCACCCTCCACAACTAGGGTCAGCACCCTAACACGGACCACACTACAGAGCTGGTTGGACTTGTCATCAAATAATCCAGTCAGATCGTCTTGCCACCTGTCATTTGCATTTTACTCGTGTCATAAGAGTGAATATCAAGTAGATACCAAATGTAATAGAACATTGTACATCGTACCTTTCCTCATTGGTCATCTCGACCTTCCCTAATGGAATAGTAGATCTTGGTTATCATACGGTTCTTTCCAATCTGTAGTTTAGTTCTCATCCATGCATATATATAACCATAAAATAGATATAGATACATGATCTTAAACATCATGTTTATTAAGCCCAGTGTCCATGTGTCAATTTTTGTTTTTCATACTAGAAATAAATCTTACATTAGATAAATCATAATTTCATTAAGTCATTGATTAGATAAATCATATCTATATAAGCCTATACGATGCAACAATAACTCTGACAAGCCATGCACTAGATAAATTGTAACCAAGTAAGTCATACATTTGGTCATACATCCAACATTTCCATCATCAATACCAAATCCATCAATAGATTTTCACATGTCCAACCAATTGTATATCATGTTCATAAATAACAACATGGAACTGCAAAATAGAACCTTAACATAGGTGGCTATCTACGTTAAAATGGGCATCATAAACGCTCATGTGACATCCTTGTGGAACCCCTCAATAACAATTAGAGTTGAAACAGATTCAACTGTCCATCATGGAAAATAGCATTTGAACCCGGATATGCTATAAGGTGGTACCAAAACCAAAATAATGGCACGCAACGGATTAGTGCACTTTCAGTTCCACTAGAAGGTGCTAGTATAAGTTTCATGCATATAATTTCTTTAAAACCTTAGTGAATATAAAAGTCCCACTCTTCCAATTTGATGGCTTTTCATCTTCCAAACCCATTTAGTTAATCCTGAAAATAAAAGACTTGAAACTTCAGAAACTGTTTCCAGCATGATTTTATTATTATTATTATTATTATTTCATTTTTTTTGTAAACTGAGAGCAATGTGCTCTAAATGTCAAAAGTTCAAATTTATTATGTATTTAATCTTTGTTTACTAGTACTAAAACAATTTCATGATATATACTGCAGCTCATAATATGACCAGACAAATGAGAAATAATTAAACGAATGGAATAATTGCCTTTGCCCTGCTGCTATTAGTATTTCCTTTCTAAATGGCACCACATCTCTAAAGATGCCTACTCCTTTCACAAGTGGCCAGTGACCACAAAATTTGCGAAGAAAGTTGAGGGTCCTTTTATCCAAAACTAGAGACACATTATTTTTCACGACATTTTTATTCAACACTAGAATAAGGGTAAAAGTGTATTCTAATATTTTCACTGGTCTTTTATTGACTAAATAAGCTTTCTTCTAAAATCCCAAATTCTCTACAAATTGATCTTCTTATTTAATTTAAGATCATTAAAAACAACTATCACAATAAGCCTTACACAAGTCCATGGTATTCGATCTAGTTTTCACTAGAAAATTCCACCACCCATAGAATAATCATTAGCGTGACATGTAGGATATTTCATCACATCCTAATCTGAATTCCTGTGCTTCATAGTCGTTTACTTCTCAGACTCGAGATTTGTTATTATGACTTCCTCCATGAAGAATGACAAATATACTATCTGAATGGAAATTCTACCATATCTTAAATAAGAATAATAATAATCTACTATCAACAGAATTAAAAGGCACCCTCGTAGGTAAAATAGAACTGACTACCCTTTTTTCATTGGGACACATTTTGGGTATAAATTACTGGTTCCATTGTAAAACTTTATATGGATGCTAATGGTTCTTGTTGTGCATGTTGAGGAAAAGGGGTCAGATCAGGTGAAAGTTTGGGGAAAATTTTGATAGATAACTCTACAACCTATCACCTAAGTTAAAGGAAGTCTATGTTATGCATTGCAACACTGACCTTGGGGCATGCTTCTTGAAACAATCTAAAAAAAAAAAAATCCTATGAAGAATGTGGTCACATCTTGCACTTGACATGTGGAACGTAAGGCAAGATTGTATAATCCATCATATAGGAATCACACCACTAGGGTAGGTATGAAACCTACACAAAGACTCTCTTGTAAACAAGTATGTTCTTCATTTTTTTTCAAAAAGGATTTGCAAGACCTAGGTTGATGAAAATTAACTAAACATCCTTATCTTGAAACCATTTGTAGAGTGCAATACCTAGGCTGGCATTGTCAGTTAAGTTGATGGCCTCCACATGCACCCATTATTGGGAGTGTCACCCCACACTTGAATTTGCAATGCGTCAATTGCATGACATTGTCTTTGGAAAGTCAAGACATGACAGATTCAAGTATTCAACCATCATATCTTAATTCTGAACTTAATCCTTAAAACAACATAGAGATTCATCACCCTTTGTTGATTATATCTCATCTAAATTTCTCCAAAATTTTCAACTAATCACATCTCAAACCCTAAGTAGTTATTAAAATCTTCATTGATCTATTAATATCCATCAACCTTTTATCTGGAAGATAGCCATAGAGAAAAGGATCCAGTTTTGATCCAAATCGTGACCCTGTGCAACAAATGGTAACAAAATACCAATGGTACAAATTTCAAATAAATCCTTAAGAGCACCATGACATTCTAAATCTAGAAAATGATAGGGGACCTCCCCAACATTCACTTGGCTTTCTAAGTTCACTATTGCTTGCAAAAGTAATCAACCAACTATCTACATAGAAAAGAGATGAGATACAAACACCAGTACCTCAGTTGCAGAATGAAGAACAAAATCCTGTCCAACAATTCTCTGTGAACCTCCAGATCCTCTCAAAGAGGAGACTTTATGTTTATCACATTCTCCTTCCAATTCCCAACACCCTGTCATGGATCAGTCATATACCTCAAGTAGGATCAAATCAGCCAAGTTCCATCTTATTTCTACAGTAGCCAACACATCTTGAGTTCATTAAAATATAAGTGCATATTCGATGTGTCCAAAACTGAATCACTACCACTTCCATCTTGCTTCCACCCCAACATAGTCACAACTACCTAAGCAACTCACCTTTGCTTTAGCACCATTGACCTAGATGTCATATGGGTTTAGTAAGTGCAACAAAATCTTGGGCTTATCAATCCACACATCTGAAGGATACCTAATTGCATCTTTCTCCCACCCCATCTTATATGTTAAGAAACAGACTTTTGCTTCAATGCCATAAAGCACCAAACCAACACATCTACGCTTCTGCGTTTGATATGTGTAATGCATTCATCCTTGGCTATACAAACAAGCAAGTCTTGTCTCCCCACAATTGAAGTGTGCCAACTTCTGAGCTGTCACCCAAGAACAAACATGGCTACCAAAACGACTAAGTTGTGCACACAATAGCACCACTGCCTAACATGGCTACCAATTTGGTCCATCTATGCTCTCAACAGGGCCCATGGTCAAAAGGATTCTAATAGGACTCATTTGGGGTCTTAATAACACTGATGGCCAATGCCACTTAAATTACTCATCTGTGCTCAAGCAGCAACAATGGCCATCTCGACTATAAAAGAGCTTATTTATGCTCTACACAACAACAAATCCAATGAAGTTAGCAATATAGCTCATTTATTCTTCCAGCAACTTCAATGGCCAAAACAACCCAGCTTAGCTAACAACAATAATAGAAATACATGAACTTACTCACCAATAGCTCCTTAATCAATTCAAGCACGTCCCGACAACAATACTTGAGAGGTCATCCTACACATATGTTATATTGGGGATGCCATACTCAAAGCCCCTCCTTTTGTAATAGTTCAATTAAAATTTTCAACTCCTAATGCTAACTAAGCTTCCGACAGTGTTATTCATAAGCAAGGAAGATAACCTATAGAAATCCAATATAATATAACTTTCTTTTGTAAACAATTCAAATTAAGCAGAAACTCCTAGAAGCATTTGAAACTCAGGGTTAATTTCCATGAAGCAAATATTAATGTACTTTTGACTTGCATTTTTTTCATTTGCAAGCATGTGCACATTAACACGTCACCCCTATATTCAAGGGAGTACTACAGTAGGTGAACAATTCCAATATGTAACGAAATATATATATATATATAATTATTTTACCTCGGAAAAGGCCACATGGCCCTCTAATGCAAGCTACTCTTCATATTTAAGTGAGCACTTCTCGTATTGTACAATAAGCTAGACTTTCCTTGGCTCACCTAGAAGATCTATTCAACTCTTCTAGTCTCCCTCTACCTTTGGACCATATGGATATTGGAAAATATGCAAATACTTTGAAATGCTTTTCTTTTGGTTTTAAGGTTACTTAAAACCCAAATTATTTAGTAAGATAAAGCATTGTCATGCTTCACATGTTACAAAATACATGACTAATAATGGAGTAAGGGTTATAGAACATTTGCATGAATTTCCCCGTAAGGGTATAACTTGCTAAATAATGAATGAAGGTGTTACAGGCACAATGTCAGTAAGCATCTTTGTACAAACATCTAAAGAATAAGAAATTAAGAAAAAACAAAACAAAAAAACAAAAAAAAAAACAAGAAACAAAAAAAAAAAACAAAACAAAACAAAACAAAAACAAAAACAAAAACAAAACAAAACCTGGTGGCATCGCAGACTTCCTACCATTATACCTATATATAAGCCTAAATACTAAAAATGGACAGGTATTGGCAAGGAAACTTCCAGACTTTAATTATCAACCACTTACCCACTTGTAGTTGACTAAGTTGGCCACTCTGTATTTAAGCAGTGCCATCCCAACATTCATTGCTGCTTCATTATACAAGGCATCATTATACTGATTAAAGTCTTGCATTTGTAGCTATTATCCAGTATTCATCTGGTTTTGGAATTCAAGGAGAGAAATTCATTGGGCTGATGGCTTGAAAGGTATTATGTGGTTTTTGTGGTTATTATTAAGGGCAACGAAGCAGTGTGAGATATTTGTGGGAGCAGCAGATTATTACCAGCGCTCCAATTGAAGTAGCAGCCCTCTTTCTAGCACTTATCTATGGCATCACAGAACCTGTGAGGGCAAGTATGACATCAGACCCCTTTTTATGGTAATAGGGATTCCTGAGGTCCAAATTAGGGCTGCAGCTCACCTCCGACGACCTTGTTGGAACAGTGGTATCCTTCTAAAGCTCGGACTGTAGTTTTTTTTAGGGCTAACCCTGGACAGTAAGGTGTTGTGGACATTTCACTGAGCAGCGAAGAGCAGTCTTGGGCTAATGGAGACCTATACGAGTTTCCTATGGTAGTGAAGTGTAGTGGAGAAGGTTTTGGAGGCAGCAGTGGCCTAGCGTGGTACCAACTGCATCCTCAAGACACTTTAGGCAGCAGCAAAGGTTGGACCAGTGTAGACTTGTGGCAGGAGGGCAATCCGCAAGGTCTACTGAGCACCCATAAGACACAATGGTGTGTCTATTAGAGCATTATTAGGAGAACTGCGTTTGTAAGAGGAACATTGTTAAGCTTTCTATTGAGATAGTAAGGACACAAGTAATTCTGTAAGTGATTAATAGTGTGATGAATCAGATATATTGCTAAGTACGTGATTGATGTTATAGCCCTTATATTAATTACTGATGTCTATAAAAAGGGATTATCATCGTTAAGAATGGTTGAATGTTATTCAGTCAGGTCTGTTGGTGTATTAGCATTAGGAGTAAGTTGTAAATTTTGTAAACATATGTGAATTATTGAAATTCACTACTTGCTACGTCACTGTGTGTTCAATAATACCTTTGTCTGGAATTGAAAGAAATACCACGATATTGTTACAATTTATCTTGTGGTCTTGTAAACCTAAGGGCAAAATTTTCTTTGGGACATTACAACTGCATATACCCTTCTACTCCTATTTTCAACTCTGTACATACCTATTTGTCAAGATAAGGCATTTTTTTAAAATAAAATGATAATAATATATTATCAAACCCATCTTTTCTTCTTTGATAGATTACATAAAATCACTCTTTCTGATCAGTTCCTTCTCTCCTTCGTTTCAATAATTTAAAATATGTATTTTTCAAAGAAAAAAATAAAACAAATGATAATAATCTACTATCAACCCCATCATCTTTTTTTTTTAATACATTATATAAAATCATTGTTTCTGATCACTTCCTTTACTCCCTTCTTTCAGCATATTTGAAAGCATAAATCCGACTCCAAAAGTTGTTCCTGTTGTATATGAACCTCAATGAATTCATTAAATATTACTCGTGAGACATAAAACTTGTCAAGAATACCTTCAAACATTCATAATCAAACCAACTTTCATTGTAATCTTCCAAATACTTTCCAACAACTACCTCGTTTATTTACAATTCATCTTGTAGCTTCCCTACAAAGTTGTAAAGTCATCCTATTGTTACAAAACTAAACCGAAGATGGTCCAAATAGGATCTTTTACTCCGAGGAAGAAAAGAAAAAAATTAACTCAATTATCAAAGATATTTAGAGACATATTTGAAGTTTGGATGGAGTTAAGACAACTTAAAGCAGATTAATCCAAAGGTCATAAGGTGAAACTTGCAAGCATAGATCTAGAACCCTATATTAGAAGCTATAATTAATAGAAATCTTAGAAAGATGTTAGTTGCAAAAAGTCAATTGGGGTTATCTTGGGTGGTTGGGAGGAAGGAACGGAATCCTCACCACCCAGGTATAATTCCCGCAAGTGACATGGCAGATGTTGATAGTATTAATAGTATATGTATATTCCTCATATGGAATATACAGCGTTGTACCTATGAAAGAATATATATTACTTGCAAAGGAAAATTTTCTAGTCAGATACATAGATTAACAATTTGGTGTCAATTAGGAAGAAACCTAATTTCCCTTTGGATTGACTTCTGTGATCTAAATAGGATGCCCATCAAGGTTAATTTGCCACTTCTCACCATAGATCTTCTCAAACAAGTGGTCAGTTCAGACATGTTATCCTCATTATATGGCTTCTCAAGGTATAATTATACTTCCATTGCCCGGAAGAATATACATAGAAATATATTCAGGGGAAGGATAACTATAAAACTACATTCGGCACAAAATGGAGAACCTTTACTTGTACTAGATGTCCTTTCAAATTAACCAACAATGGTACTGCCATTCAACTATCATGAGCATTTCCCTGCAATATTCAATTGGGATCATCCTAATTTACCTCAATTATCTAATTGTGGATTCCAAACTTAAGGCTACTAGTTTTGTTTGCATTATAGAGTGTTTATCATTTTGCTAAATCCTAAGAAATCCATCTTTGGCGTGAAGGAGGGGAAACTGTTAGGACTCGTTATATAAAAATGAGGAATTCATATGCCGTGCAGCTATCCTTGAGCTTCCCTTGTCAAACTCTAGCCAAATGGTTCAATCCTTTTGCAAAATTAAATTATTAATACTTACACAGACTAACTGGTAAGTTGTATTTCATATAAAGAGAGACAAAAGTGGGAGTAGGTGATAAAAAAAAACACTACAAAGGGATGCATCACAAAGAGCTCACTTCTTTTCAGTTACGTGCTAGGTATCCACCCTCAGAGATATTTAGTATGTCAAAATCTTCAAGGATTTGAACCCAACCTCATTAAAAATTCATGCCCTTCAGACAGACAGACCATAGTGAGAGTGGAGCCCTGGTAAACAACTGAGAAATCTATTAACTTCACTAATGAACCAACACCCCGTTGATAGTTAGTAGGGATATATTTTAGCCTAAACACTAACTATGTGATGGAAATGATGACTCACCTACTTGGAGTGCAGGTTTCAAACTTCAGCTACAACTGAAAAGAAAAAAAAAATACAAAGGTGAAAAAAACGCCCTTATTGGCTACAAATTTGAAGGTAGTTGGCATTAGTTCATAATATAAGCCTTCACAATATTTTCCATAAATAAGAGGCCATATACCAGCCTATTCCTAAAGAAACCATGCAGCATTCAGAAACTCATTCAGAAACTCCACTTGTATATTAGAATAATGGCAAAGTAGCCCAAATGTATTGAAGAATGAATACTTGAGTGACATCTTCAGCAATGCAGATGCCTTCAACTTGAGTTTGCGACTCCACTGATATGACCTTGCTGAGAAACATAGAGCTAGCAGGCCTGCCATCCGATGTTTTCCATGTATTTCCCTTGCCATTTATAATATCCATGGAGTGTACAGGCAATTTCTTGTGAGAGTAAGGAAGGGAAAAGTGGGTGATGGATAATGTTGTATATGAATGGATGGAAGTCCTGCACCCCAAGCCTTAATGGGGATTGAACCCGGGCCTACATGGCCATAGCCATTCCCTAGAAGACACAGCTCTGATCTACAATTTAATTTTGCTTGTGTAAATTAATGTTGCTACTGTCTGTTCTATCTTAGCAGTTTTCATGAGCGTAGTGTGCATTTCAATACCTTTCAGATGGATTAGATTTTGTTGGCCCGACGTGGGTCACAAGTAAATGGTGTTCCTGAATAATCCCTGTGAATGAATTTTTAACTCTAGGAAGGCACAAAACTCGTCCAAAACTGTATCCGTTTCAAATCTCTCACGATTTCAGTGTGAGTTCAAGGTGGGCTTTGGATGGCAAATTTGAAGAATCCATATATTAGGATTATGACTCCTTACGAGGGTTACAAGCTCTTATAGCAGAATTTGGGTTTAGTGGGTTTTGGGCCTAGATTTTGAACTTGGATCTGATACCATGTGTAAGTCCCTATCCTAAGGTCTTCTAACAGATCTATTTCTCTGGAATTTAAATGCAATAAGAGACAATGACTTACTTTCTTACAAGACTTTTTAAACAATGAAAATTTTACCATTTACATTCTAACCCCTATAACTTATAGTGAACATTTCATTTCAATAAATTTATATGAGTAATCTATAGAGGAATACCTGTACTGGTGGCTGGTGGAGATGCCTTTGATCTGCTGCTCCTGTTGAACACTCCTCTTGACTAACCCAACTAGATTTACCTCCCAGCCAACTAGGAAATAGTTCCTAGTCCAGGAAACCTCCACACATTCCCTAGCCCTCTGAGCCCAAGTCCAACCAGATGTAGTGTGTCCAAAATGAATAATCCAAACCAAGATAAACAATTATTCCCTCCTCTCAACAAACTCAAGAAACCTCCACAGGTTCCTTAGGTCTCCAAAATCACGGCAATTCCTAAAATCACAGCCAACCTAAAATCAAAGCAAGACCCCCCACATCCCCTTTTCTCCCTTTCTCCTTCCATTTTATAGCCTCCCTCTCTTCTCCGTCTCAACCACCTCTCATTAATGTCATTAACTTCTCCTCCATCCTTACAGTTGACTTCCCTTCTCCAAGTAAATCTGGGAGTACATTTGGAAATGTGATATGAATATAAAAATTGGGAAATTAATGGAAGAGGACCATGTCTTCTCCCAAGTAAATCTGAGAGTACATTTGGGAATGTGAGATGAATACATATATTGATAATTAAATGGAGAGGATCATGTCTTCTTCCTAGTAAATGTGAGAGTACATTTGGGAATGTGAGATGTAATTAAATGGAGAGGACCATGTCTTCTCCTAAGTAATTGTGAAAATACATTTGAGAATGTGAGATGAATATATATATATATATATATATATATAATTTGATATAATGGAAGGAGACCATGTCCTACTTAAGATTCAATTTTAGAAGGCAACTTGGGAATTTGAATAAAATATAAATAATGAATTTTATATTTAGTAAATAAATTTATAGTTTCCAAAATGAAGGTATTCACCAATATTTCTCAATATTTTCAGGTAATGTCAACATTAACAAAATTTGCACGATAAGATTTAAGTGTGGCATTAGAAATGCACAGTCCATCTTGTTCTGTTGAGGACTAAAACTACACAATGCGCAGTTTCAGTTAGCAATGACCGCAACCCAAAAAATGCATTTGCACAATTCCGGCTAACAAGGCATTGCCTCTCAGAATTGTTGGTATGCTCTTGACCTGTGAGAGATGCCAAAATAACAAATATACAAAGAAATACAACCCAAAACACAGAACAAAATGAGAAAAACAACAAATATTTTATTATTCAGTGATGAAAGCAATGTTCGCTTGCCTCTTCGAGGGGGGAAACCTCCAACAGAGCAGAGCTCAATTACAAAATAAGACACGATGCTCCTCAATGGGGAGTCTCTATCCTTTATATAGGATTCATACATGCAATACCATGGGTCAGTACCATGGTTCTCTCAATACCATCTATCTAATATCATGGCCCGTTTGCAACTAACTGTGGTCCCTTTCTTTAAATGCGGGTCAACCACTTACAATTATTAATATGAGCTTTATTGACTCTTTAACTAAAAATAACTATGACTTGGCCCTAATACATAAATAAGGGGATTAAGGTTGGACCCTAACATGCCCTCCCCCATAAAAACAGCCTTGTCCTCAAGGTTGAAGCTGCAAAAATTGATAAAGAATAGTGGCTACTTCCCATGTCGCATCTTCTGGAGAGGTGTCTTTCCACTTGACGAGGACTTCCTTGATCATGCGGCCGTGCAAGTGTCGTTCTCCTGTGTCGAGGACATATTCAGGTTGGAGTCAAAGTGAACCTTCTTCATCCAATTCAGGTAGACTGGTTTGAATTTTGCAATTGTCCCCACCACTTTCTTGAGGCATGATACATGGAAAACGAAATGGATTTTTGCAGTTGGTGGCAAGGCTAGCTTGTAGGCTACTTCTCCAATGCGCTGAAGTATTTGATAAGGTCCGTAGAATTTTGGAGCTAATTTCTAACAGACCTTGTCTTTGAGTGATGTTTTCTTGTAAGGTTGTAGCCTCAAGAATACCTGATCCCCTTCTTAAAATGTGCACTTTGAATGATGTTGTTCTACTTGTTGCTTCATGCGATTTTGAGCTTGATGGGGATTATCTTTGATACAGGCCATGATGGTTGCACGGTTATGTAGGAGTTGATCCACTGCTTGCACCTTAGAGCATCCAGGGATATAAGAAGTAGGTGAAGGTGGGAGTTGACCATACACTGCTTCATATGGAGTCATCTTGGCGGTGGCATGATAGTTAGTATTATACCACCATTTAGCTAGAGGTAACCACTGTACCCATTGATGTTGCTTTTCTGAAGTGAAGCACCTTAGGTAGGTCTCCAAACATTTGTTGACTGCTTCAGTTTGACCATCAGTTTGGGGATCATAGGAAGTACTTAGTTGGAGTTGGGTGCCTTGTAGCTTGAAAAGTTCTTGCCAAAAGTTACTGGTGAAGGTTGGGTCACGATCAGACACAATGGAAGTGGGCATGCCATGCAATTTGAAGTTCTCGTCCATGAAAGCTTGAGCCACCAAAGTGGAGGTAAATGAGTGGGGTAGGGCACAAAAATGAGCATATTTAAAGTCTGTTCACAACCACCATGATGACTGACTTGTTACCTGACTTCGAAAGAGTAGTAATGAAATCCATAGAAACATTCGTCCAGATTGAGGCAGGGATAGGCAATGATTGTAAGGTTCCTGGGGACTTGATCGTTTCTCCTTTGTGATGTTGGAACACATCACATTCAACTACAAAAGTAAGAATGTCAGTTTTCATACCTGTCCAAAAGAAGGAACGACGAGTGTGAGCATAAGTCTTTGAAATCCTGCATGGTCTACAGTGGGAGATGAGTGCAACTCTGCCAAAATGTGCGTTTTTAGGGTGGATGTTGGTGATATCACTACTCTATCTTTGTAACGAAGAATCTCATCCTTCCAAGAGAAGCCCCTTGTGGAATTAGGATCTGCTCTCAAGTTATTAATGGTTTGGGAGAGAGAGAGGGATGTGAAAACCATTCCTTGCAGCTTCTTCAATTCAATCTGGAATGGGGAGAGAGATTGATAACGGGGTGTTGTCATCCTCAAATTGGCGTGATAAAGCATCCATTACTACATTTGTGTGCCCTTTCTTGTAAATTATCTCATAATCATATCGCAGCATTTTGGCCAGCCATTTATTTTGCTAGGGCGAGGATAGACGTTGCTCCAAAAAATATTTGAGGCTTTGATGGTCTATGCAGATTTGGAAATGCCACCCCACTAAGTATGGTCACTAGGTATCTACTGCATGTAAGATGTGTAGAAATTTCACTGTAGATCACCTGATAATGCATTGTAACTAAGCAAAATATTTGATCTAATTCTACAAACAAACTTGCAGAAGCTTAATCGATTTTGAGCAAGATCAAATAGAACACATATAACATATGAAGAAGAAATCAATCACACATGAAGCACAAAAGAATACTCTGGGAAAATATCTCAGGATTACACAAAGTTTTAGCTCTCAAGCTATCCAACTCTCAGTATAATCCCTCACTACTACTCGTAAACAGAATAGACAACACATATGCCTTCCTTTAGTCCTCTAAGCCTCCTATTTCCTTGTGCAGTTTCTCATGGGTCCTCAAGCTGCCACCTGTGTGTAATCATCCCTCACACACTACTCAGACCTCTAAAATAACTGCACAATCCTAAAGGAGTGAATTCCTTCTGCATGGATGGGTTTCCTTTATAGGAAAATTCCTCCAACTGATAGTACACCGTCCCTCCCTTTAATCTTAACTGGGTCTTTCTCTGAATTGACATGCATTGGTTTATTATGAGATAATATTTGGTTATCTGGAGAACACTAGTTGCATGCATGCATGTATTAACTGACTGAACTCACAATTAGTTCCTCCAACTGTTTGGGACTAATTTAACTGGCCTTAACTCAGTTAGCTGAGCTAACTAATTACAACTCAAATACAACTCATTCTTATCTCCTTAATTAAGGGATAACTTCCTCAATCAAAGGGATAATTGTTGCATGTCTTCACATAGACTTCATGTTTGATTTTCTCCAACTAATTAACTCGAGATGAATTAATTAATTATTTTTCAAACAGACGCTAAGACCAAATTTGAATTTGAATTCTCAATTTTAATTCAGGGACTCATTAAAATTGGAATCTATCCTAAAATGATATTTATAGCAATGTTATTTTTGACATTTCTATTTTTTGCTATTTCCAATAGAGTTGGAGTATATCATGAAATGCTATTTATAGCAATGTTATTTTTAACATTTCTATTTTTAGCATTTCTTGTTGCCATTTTCAACACTCCCTCTCAACTAGAAAGGCATTCAACTTGAACCCGATCCTGAACCTTTGGAATGTTCTACATGCAACACTTCTCTCAAGTGTTGTTGCTCCAGCAACTCTAGAAACACAAAAATTATCCAACCTAAATTAGAATGATGCCTCTGTCATCAAAGTCTCTAACTGTTATTGCCTCTGTCGACTGAAAACTCTACACCTCTGTGCTCTTCAGTATTTGACTGCTCTAGCCTCTGCCACTTTGATCTCTGACTGCATCAATCACACTGATTCCTCCTGCTGCATCTATGTTGCTGCTGGTCCAATCTCCCAGCACTGCATCTGCATTGCACCTCCTCTCATCATGCTGCATCGTGCTACCCACTGCTGCACTCCAACTCAGTTACTGAGAAGTAAGTAATTGATCTCCCAACTGACCACCCTGCTGGGCTAGAAACACCCTCTGATGCTGGAGCTTCCTCTACCGCTCCATCCGCATCTGTCTCTACCCACTCAACTAGTCTTGCTACTCCTCGTCAGGGCTCCCGTAGCAAGGTCTAATCAAAGAGGTTGGGTACCTCAAGGATCCTACCCCTATTTTAGCCTTCTTGGGACTATCACTTCATAGCGCCCCACCTCACACCTAGAGGTATGGATGCATGTGATCCCTTTGCCCACTTGGCTCGAAATTTCCCCCTACTGGAGGTCTCTGCATGAGTGGATGCCTCCACTCGGTCTCCTCTCTGCTTCTCCAGTTGTGGTTGCTCCACAACCTCCTGAAGTTGCTTCACCAATTGTGGCTCCTCCACAATTGTCTGAGACTTCTTATGTGGTTGCATGTTGAGAGGTAATTTACTCTCCCTCTCAACCACCAAATATCTAACCTTTGCCTTGTTCCTCAAGGCTTTGCATGCATCTTGTACCTCAAATGCATACAGGGTCTTGGCTAGCACACCAATCTGTTTAATCTTTCCTGTCGTCACAAACTTTTTTGGAAAAAGAGTTGATTTTAAATCAACAATTTCTCCTTCATCCAAACTCCGATTCAACCATTTTTTTTTGAAGTTTGGTATTTTTCCACAAGGAATCCAGATCTGTATTTGTTTCTAAAAATTTTGCACAAAAATTTTCAAATCTACTCTGAAAACTCGCGGCCCTTTTTTTTTTACTTCAAATTTTCTTCTTCGTATATTGTTCACTGCTTCAATCACCTTTTCTTTGATACCATGTAAAACTTTTTCTACAAAACCTCACTCTGATACCATGTAGAAATTTCACCGTAGATCACCTGATAATGCAATGTAACTAAAGCAAAATACTTGATCTACTTCTACAAACAAACTTGCGGAAGCTTAATTGGTTTTAAGCAAGATCAAATAGAACACATATAATAGATGAAGAAGAAATCAATCACACATGAAACACAGAATAATACTTTGGGGAAAGCCTCAGCTAAAAACCCCGCTATCTGTATTATCATACAAGTGGAAATATCTCAGGATTACACAAAGCGTTAGCTCTCAAGCTATCCAACTCTCAGTATAATCCATCACTGCTGCTCATAGACATAATAGACAACACCTATGCCTTCCTTCAATCCTCCAAGCCTCTTATTTCCTTGCATAGTTTCTCATGGGTCCTCAAGTTCCCACCTGTGTGTAATAATCCCTCACACACTGCTTAGACCTCTGAAATAATTGCACAATCTTGAAGGAGTGAATTCCTTCTGCATGGATGAGTTTCCTTTATAGGAAAATTCCTCCAACTGATAGTACATTGTCCCTTCCTTTAATCTCAACTGGGACTTTCTATGAACTGACATGCATTGGTTATTTATGAGAGAATATTTAGTTATCTGGAGAACACTAGTTGCATGCATGCATGCATTAACAGACTGAACTCATAATTAGTTCCTCCAACTGTTTGGAACTAATTTAACTGGACTTAACTCAGTTAACTGAGCTAACTAATTACAACTCAAATACAACTCATCCTTATCTCCTTGATTAAGGGATAAATTCCTCAATCAAAGGGATAACTATTGCATGTATTCACATAGACTTCATGTTTGATTTTCTCCAACTAATTAACTCAAGATGACTTAATTAATTATTTTTCAAACAGCTGCTGAGACAAAAATCGAATTTTAATTCTCAATTTTCATTCAGGGGCTAATTAAAATTGGAATCTATCCCGAAATGCTATTTATAGCAATGCTATTTTTAGCATTTATATTTTTTGATATTTCCAACAGAGTTGGAGTATATCCTGAAATGCTATTTATAGCAATGTTATTTTTAGCATTTCTTGTTGCCATTTTCAACAAGATGGCTATCATTTCCTTCTCATAGGTAGATTGTCCTAGATGTTTCCCACTTAGTTGTTGGCTGGGGAAAGCCAAGGGTCAACCTTCCTGCGTTAAGACAACCCTAATACCCGTGTCTACAGCATCACATTCAATCACAAAATATTTGGTGAAGTCGGGTAGTTCTAATATGGGAGTGGAACACATGGCCTGTTTGAGAGCCATAAACACCTGTTGTGCTTCATTAGTCCAGAGGAATACATTTTTCTTGAGAAGGCTAGTGAGGGGTCTAGCAATGCGACCATAATTGCGGACAAATTTGTGATAGTAGCCTATGAGACCCAAGAATCCCCTCAAACTCTTCAAGGTCTTTGGTTGGGGGCAATCCTGCATTGCCTAGATCTTTTTGGGATCCACCCTGACACCTGCATGACCCACAATGTGGCCTAAATACTTGACTTCTTCCATGCCAAAAGAGAACTTGGACAATTTGACAAATAATTTATGCTTAGGGAGCAGTTGCAAGAGCAGGTCTACATGCTGAAGATGTTTTTCCTAGGTGAGGCTGTAGATGAGAATGTCATTAAAGAAAACGAAGACAAATTTTCTGAGATATGGTTTGAGCAGGTGATTCATGAGGCTCTGAAAAGTGGATGGAGCATTACAGAGACCAAATGACATGATCAAGAATTCATAATGGCCTTCATGAGTTCCGAAAGCAGTCTTAAGAATGTCTACTTCTTTCATGCGCATTTGGTGATAGCGTGAACGAAGATCTAGCTTATTAAAGAATTGAGCACCATTTAGTTCATCCAACAAATCATCAACAACCGGGATATGGAATTTATCTTTGATCGTGAGCTTGTTGAGGGCCCTGACGTCTAGACACATGCGTCGTTCCCCATCTTTCTTGAGCGCCATGACCACAGGTGATGAATAAGGACTGATGCTAGGACGAATGACACTAGCTTCCAGGAGTTCGTTGATGATTTTTTCAATTTCATTCTTTTGGGTGAAAGGATATCTATATGGGCGCACATTCGGCGCTATGCCCCTGGGACCAAAGTGATGCTATGATCATGTTCCCCTCTAGAGGGTGGAAGCTCTTTAGGTTTGTCAAAGACATGCTGGTGGCAGTTTAAGACCTATTGCACCTCAAGATGAATATGAAGAGTAGTGGGCTGGATGGCTTGGATGGCATTAAATTGGGAGATAACTCCATGATGGCCCTTTTTCAACAACTTTTACATTCAATATGAGCTGATGATAGAAGGAGCACCTACTTGGAGTCCACGGAGGGTATGCATGTGGTCATTCTGCTTAAAACTCATATATAACTCCTGGAAATCAATTGTGATTGGGCCTAGTGGGCGAAGCCATTTAGCACCCAAGACAATGTCACAACCACCCATGTTGATGGAAAACATGTGGGTATTTAGGTGGTAATCTCCCATCTGAAGTTTCATATTTTTGTAGCAGCCTTCACATTTCATTGTCCCTCCATCATCAATCTGGACTTGGAAATTAGAGACTACCCTGACAAAACAATGAACAGCTTCAACGACTCTTTGATGGATAAAGTTATGAGTGTTGCCATTATCAATCAATACTACTACAGGGTGATGCCTAATAAAACATCTGATTTTGAGAGTTTGGGGCACAAAAATGCCTGCCAAAGCATGTAGCGATATAACTGATTCTTATGGCGTAGCTGGGAGCTCATTGTCCTGTTGGGTGTCCTCATCTTCCTCCTTTGGTCCCTCAAGGGGTGGGACTTCCTCAGATGAGTTGTGATCAGTAACATCAATTTGAAAGAATTTGGGTTCCTTTTATTTATGCCCTGGGGAGTATTTGTCATCACAGTAGTAACATAATCCGTATCTTCTTCGTTCAACCATTTATGTGGGGGACACCTTTTGAACCTTGAGTGTTTGGGTAGTGCCCTGAGACTGGGTGGGGCGTCCCTTGCCTATGAAATTTGGATGAGGTGACTGGGCAACTAAAGCATGTTCCACTTCGATAGCCTTGTTGCAAGCGTCCATCCAAGTGGGTGGGTGGTGCAATCAGACATGGGCTTGGATGGCTTCTTTGAGACCACTTATAAAACATTCCAATTAGAATGTATCTCCTAGACCTTCTGTGTAGACGACCAATGTCTCAAAGGCTACAATGTAGTCTTTTACTGTGCCTGTTTGTCAGAGCTTAGTAAGACGACCCAAAAAATTAGATTCGTAGTCAAAGTGGTCACAAATGGATTTTGCAAACACCTGCCAAGTAATGTTCCTAAGACAGCATTTCCAATGCCACTGCCACCATTGCCATCTCTCTTGGTCCAAGTAAAGGCTCCCACACGTAGTTTAGTTTCATCATCTACAATATGATTCATAGTGAAATATTGGTCCATTTGTGCTACCTGTACTGCTGGATTAGAGCCATCAAATTTGTACATGTCCAGTTTGGGTGGTCGAGGGTGGGAATGTTGGTGATTTCCATGGAAGTGAAGATGATGGCTAGATTTGCCTTCAAGGTCTTCATTAAAACCATGTACCTCTGATTGCAAAGCCGACTTGCCCCTTGTGAATGTGTCCATGAATTGCTGCATCTGGTCCACTAGGAGCTTGAAAGAAGCCAACTATTTTTCAAGGCTCTCGATCTTCTCATTGGCCATGGCTTGAGCTCTGGTTTCTACCATACACAGATCCTAGTCACTTGTCGTCACTTTGAAAAAATTTGGGACCACCCGAAAATTGAAGCTGACAAGTGAATGGTACCACCTCGATCAACTCGTCGTCCTGATTCTGATGGGATAAGTCTCTTATAAGCGTCTTGGGAAGGCCTCAGATATATATAATATATATATATATATATATATATATATATATATATATATATATATATATATATATTAATATATATATATAACTATATATATATATATATCTATATATATATATATATAATATATATATATATATATATATATTAATATATTATTTTTTTTTTTTTAAACTCCGAAAGGAGTTTTACTCCCCACTTATCAACAATGTAGTGGCCAATTTCCAGAAAACTTAATCCCGCCCAACGTCCTCCGAGAATCACCCCAGGGTATAGGAGCCACAAGCCTCCCTGCACAAATGGTCAGATCTGCCTGTGAAACCCTTACTACTGAATGTGAGTTGGACTACAGCAGCGACAAAACCCCTTCTGCTAGATCTGAATGGTATTGTGGTGGTAGACCTGTTGAGATTGCAACAAGATGATGGAGCTTAGTGAAAAGAGTCGCCTTCACTAAGTGGGCCCACAGGCTATTTTTGGCGCAAGTCTATTTTTAGACTATGTCTATTTTTAGACATATGGAT
>APFE030455855.1:0-12515 GCA_000404065.3 Pinus taeda | reverse complement strand
TAGATTTAATAATGTTTTTTATGGCATGATAACAAAATTTATAATAAAACTACATCAAATTAATATTTTCAAATATTATAACTTTGATGTGGAAATATTTGTGTCTTAAAAGACTTTAATATATCCATAGGATATGGTTTTTCCCTTTAAAGATTCATTTTACAAATATTTAATTAAAAAAATATTAAAAGATTTTGGAGCAAAATTTATGTGTTGAATTAACCTTTTTCCTTTGATTTAAGAGATCATATTGGCTTCAGTAAATATGAGTAAAGATGTTTAATATTTTACCTAATTTGGAATTTTAATGTGGTAATTTTTTTTGTTAAATGTGAATTTATCATCCATTCAAATTCACGTATATGATAAAAGGAACTATTAAACACATGAGATAATTTACTATCCATTCAAATTATATATAATAATACATAGTTGTATTTTAATAACTAATCTTAATCCATTAATAAGATTAAAAAGTTATGTATAATCTAAATATTCAAGTTATATATAATTTAAGATTCAAGCTAATATTTTGGTTGACATTAATAAAAAGTATTTTTATTATTTTTTGAAGACGTGACATACTTACACATCGGGGTCATAATGGGTTTTAGAATGCGCCTCTCGGTGCAACAAGGCCCTTCCTCTTATGGTTGGAATGATTAGTGCTCTCTTATTTAAGAGTATGGGTTGCTTGTTATGAACCATATTTTTAGTATGGCATTGAAGAGTCTAAATCCAAGTCTAGGTTGTTCAAGCTGAATATTGGGATGCCTAGGTTTTTTTTGGAGAGAATAAGCATGGTTCTTTCGTTTCCCACTTCTTCAATATGATTGCAATGTCTGTATTTAATCCTTCATCAATGTCATCCATTATATTTGGTTCTCCATGTGAAATGGAACTCCACTAATGTGAAGGGGAGATGGGTTTCTTTCCTTTATAGTGTGTAAGATGTTCGACTCTCTTACAAGCCGAGTTTTTGTTTGGTTGGTGATTTATTAAGGAATCCCATTCAAAGCCCAATTGGCTAAGAGTGGGCTCTCTAATGGGTTATGTTAGGTTTGTCATTGGTCCAAGAAGATGAATCATATCTTCTAGGAATGTATGTTGGCCAAGCAATGTTGGAGTCATGCAAAAATCACTATTCAAATATTTTTCAAGATATGTTGCATTGACATGTTGAAGTGTTTAGAGATGGTCACTTGTTCATGTTATTTTTCAAGAATTGGCATTGCCTCTAGATGTCATCTTTATTCATCCTTTGGAAACTAAGGTGAAAGTTTGCTTTTGAGAACAAGAATAACTCGTTAGCTACATTACGCTTGTTGTGATAGGATAAGATCCATTATTAACATCTAGTTAAGGGTGCTCTATTTATTAAAGATGCCCAATTTGTTGATCCAACAACTTATTTTGACTTTTTGTCTACCTTAGTCACATTGCAAAAAGGGTTATGAGGTCCATCACACATATCTTTCCACTTTTTCCTTTGTTGTTTGTAAATATAGGTGTATTTTTAAAATATATATATATACACATATACTAATTATTGTCTACAACCCTCTTTGGTATTTTTATACAAGGAAGCAAAGATCTATGGCTTTGAAAGTATTGTAAAGGCATGAAATTGTATATTATGATTACTCCAATGAAATATCAAATATGATGTTTTTTGCATGGAAAAAATGCATTTTTTTCACTTAAATCCATAATGTTCAACATCTCAAATAACTAAGAATTGCGGGGTGTTGTATTGAATATATTTACCCTCGATGAAGTATCTAAAGTCTTCATATGAATCTCAACCACAAAAAAGGAGCTAGGATTAGTTATTCACACTATGAATTAAGTTATGGTCATTATTCATCCAAATATGATCTAACTTATAGTTTTGACCTCGAGCAACTTTGTAACAAGATTTAGTGCATCCTCAACAGATTTCACATTTTGTAGCTTTGACTTTTCGACAAAGGGTTGAATCCTTGCCAACTTTGGAAGAATTTCAAATTCCTGCAAAATAAAGTCCATGCAGAAAAGTTAAAAATAACAAAAAAAAATAGTAGACAACATAACTTCCAAAGGCCACAAAGGATCAATAATCTTAAGTTGAAAATTTACAACGTATGAAGAAAACATGTTTTAACATCTCTATAATCTAAAAATTACTAAAACAATTTGATATACATGTACTATAGAAAATTTCATCAAGGACAATCTTCTATTAAAGTATAGTCACACAAATTCTACTAAGAGCATTCATTGGGAGCTCTAATAGGTTTGTTCAACTCCCATTGCTTGGAGCTTTCATGGTAAAGAATTTTCATAAAATAATTGTAGTACATCTCTAATCATGACTATAATTGGGATTATTTTAATAGAGATATACATTGTTTATTGAAAATGACTATTTAAACACGTTTAATATTCACCACTTTCAGGAAACAAAAGTCAAGGTGGAAAAACATGGGTTAGCTTGAGTAGTTGAGTAACTAGAAATAACAAGTAGGAGATTTTGAGATCAAGTCCTTGAATTGGTTGCATATCAACTGAGGCCATATATATATATATGGGCCTTAGTCGATGCCCTTGCTACACTAGGTACCATCCTCAAAATGAAGGCAAGTTCTTGGGGTTTTATATTGTTGAAGAAAGTGTAACTAGGTTCGGTCTTCATAATGACATGATCTTTGTAAATGATGAAGAAAAAAAAAATTGTATGCCTTGCTAGATGGGTTTCATGAACAAGAGGTTTATTTGTTAGTGGCTCCCATTGAGATTCTTAGGATTTATTATTAAATCAAAGAGTCAATGTCATGTATGAAGAAGCTCTTCTTGAGCCTATGTTTAAATGTATACAAGTCTATAGAAATGCCTAGAAGCCCTCCAAAGACGAGAACAATCCCTCTTGAAGAATTCGGCCTAAAAATAGCTAAAGTAGTCAAGTCGGCTCACACATGGAGATACACTTGGTCAGCATGACAAGTCGGCTTATTTATGATGAGCAACCATTATATATATGCGGCTAGGGTCACCACAGAAAGATGGATTTTGGACAAGCATCTCCGTGGTTTTCGGATGGGTACAAAGATGAAGTCTCGACCTCCTTTCAGTCTTGAAGATCCCTTTCTCGGCATACCAAATGCAGTCACAGTCTCGGCTTATGTGTGATGTGAAGGATCTAGGTGATCTCACAATGATACCCTCTCGGCATACACTCTAGACATAGTCACAGTCTCGGTATAGTTGTGATGATGAGGATCTTAGTGTGGCATACATCCTATACATAATCATGACCTTAGGATAGTTGTAACCATGATCTTAGTCATCAACTTGATGAAGACGTAAGCTACAAGGTCAAGATCATGATGAAGACCTCAATAAAACTCTCATATATATGTGTGTGTGTGTGTGTGGAAATCGCATTGTTGTGATGAAAATCTCAGTGAAGATGCAACAATGGTGTAGCAGTGATGAAGATCTTAATGAAGGTGAAGCAAGGGTGAAACAGTAATAAAAATCTTGGTGGTGCAGTAGTGAAGGCCTCGGTGATACAACAATGATGAGTTCAGTAGCAGTGATGATGATCTCAACAATGACAAAGAAGAGGATTGGTGTCTTGGTCTTGGAGTGGCCTAATAGGTCAAGGGTCATGGTCTTGGTATTTGTCAATTAGAATCTCTATAAGAAGAATTTTGTGCGGGTTTTCATCCCAAAGAGTGAGAGGTTTTGGCCTTAAAAGAAAGCCAACATCTTGTGTTCTTGTCTCTTTTGTTTTGGTAACTATTTGATGGATTAAGTTCAATACACACTCTAATAAAAACAAGATAAGATTGTGCTAATAAGAATAGTTAAAGATACCTCACAAATAGTTATCATGACGAGAAGAATCTCATTAACTTCATTTGCCCTAGATTCTTCAACATGGTATCAGAGCTAAGGTGTTGAATTCAAGGGAAGGGCATAAAAGAGACATTCAAGGATCAAGCTTCAAGAAGGGCATCAAAGCAAGTTGAAGGGCTTTGTGTTTCAAAACCTACATCAAAGATTGAAGAACTAGTCTACAACGACAAGGGTTTTTGTCTATATGATCAAGGAGATAGTCTACAATAGCAAGAAAATTCAGGATAAGTACTACAGTGACACTGAGTTGATCCTTATCTGAAGTTCTCAAATAATTTCATAGTCTCATACTACCCACAGTCTTGGTGCCAGGATCAAGTAATCTCAATCAAAAGATGAAGCATTCAGAACTCAGGTACATGACAACAGTTTCAGTGCCTCCCACAATTTTGATCTATGTCATACAATGATCTCAATAATAACATGATCTCATCGTACCAGTGATAGCCACTACCTTAGATTGAATCCTTTTCTATAAAAAATGCAGTCTTGACAACTCAGATTCATGATGCATACTCGATGGCATATTGAGGCGGATCATCTACAACATAGTGCTCAGAAATAGGTCTAGGTACTATAAGGTGATCGTAGCAAGTAACCTTGATGCTCTATGATTATACACGATGCTACATACTACAAGGTTTACTTGTGTGATAGCAATACAGTGCCATCTCAAATCATAAGGATCATATGTATAAGTCATAGTAACTTGAAGGCAAGCTTCCTATTGTTACAACACGTATCTCATATGGAGGAAGCATCAATGCATCTGCTTCAACTACTTTCAACATGATCAAGGTGAAGATTTTATCTTCACATGTCAAGTAAGCATTTTTCATTAATCAATTTGGTAAAATGACTTCATGATTGCAAGGAGATCTATAGGTTGGATGGGTCATCAAAGGTCCTTGCATGGAATAAGGAGGATTGTCATTATCCTCATAGATAAGGGAAGTCAGTGAACATATCAAGGAAAAAGGTCTCCTTTGAATTCATGGGAGGGAACTCTTAAGGTCCTCTCATCCCTATGTAGCAAGAGAGGAGACATAAAAGAGATATAAGAAATACTAGAAGACATATTCTCTTAATAACGCAGAAAAGAAGGTCATATCACTTATACCTGATCTACACAAAATTGAAGGTATCAAAGAATGAAGGGATATCTTCACAAGATCTCAATTGGGAGATCTAGGAGAGATGATAATAAGATAATCATCATTGTTCTTAAATACACTAACTGATAAGCAAGGTAACAAGTGTCGATGGGATAAGAAAGTTACCTCATTTAACAACTTGTGATTTCTATGCAAGATAGAAAAAGTACAAGTTGTGGGCAAAAGTGTTAAAGGCTAAAGGACTCAAACATTTGTAGAAAGGAAAGGGAAGTTTCGTCCTCAAGAAAAATAGAACATTATAGCTAATGGTACTTGGGACAACATGGTAAATGGGACAGCAAGGAGATGGTGCATGGTGGAGCATGGCGCATGGAACAACAATAGCAATCATGGTGCAACAATGAGATGTGACGGCATTGTGATAAGGTGCAACATGATGTGGAATGCTGCTGCATAATGATGGGCATCATAATGAAGTGAAGTGTAGCATGTTGTGTGCAACACTTGCAAAGAGTTGTACAATGATATTAAATTCTACAATGAGATGCAGCATGATGAGCACAGTGAGGTATAGTATGAGGCAGCATTGGTGAGTGCAGCAAGATGATAAGGTACAACAAGATGATGCAGTACAGGAAGGTGCAACATAAGGTGCAATAGTGGAGTGAAGCATGTTGCAGCACAGTGAGTTGCAGCATGATGATGAGGTGCAACACAATGATAGGTGATGAAGTCACCTTGGAGAATCAGTTGAAGCAACATGTCTTCAACTGAGTTCAGCTACCTCATGTATCATCTTCTTAGAGATGATCTATGCTCTTATTTTGATAAGTCAAAGTGTTGACTTCTGCTGTACTATCTCTCTCTCTCTCTGCTGAACTATTGAAGAACATATAAGAAGAATTGATCAAGGGTGTCTCCACATTGGGGTTTTTCCCTGGCTAGCGCCACATCTTGTGTCCTCTTGTCTTGGCTTGTCTTCTGTGATTTATCTTTATGTTCTATCCGCAATTTACTATTATGCTAATGTGATTGTTAATTTGGAAAAGATATTGAGTTAACTGTGAAAATTGAAATAAATTTCTCTAAGCATAGAATATACCTTAAATTAACATGGTATCAAAGCTGAGGTGAAGACAAAGCCCAAGCAAGAGTGAAAGAGCAATCACCGAAGACAATTGGGAAAGGACAAAAGGCTCAATGGGTTCTCCATCCCTCTTCAAGTTCATCAAGGGTGAAGTCGAAGTAGAGAATATTATCCGAGTGGCGTAGTGGAAGCATCTGATGGCCTACCTAAAGATCACTTCAATGGGAAGTCCGGATCTAAGGGTGGAAGGAAAGGCCGATGCCTTTTCTGTAATAAGTTCGGCCATTATGCAAAAGATTTGTCAGATTACCTCACACAATCACTGAGAAAATATCGGTTGATCCGAATACTGAATGAAGTGCGTCTGGTAGGCCCTAAACTGCTCTGCGCAGTCCTCATGCAGTGTCTGTGTCATCCAGTTTGTTGATCGATTTACTGCCTGAAGTCTCTGCTCTCAGCCTCCCGGTCTCACACCTCGACCCCCGGCTTCTGAAACTGACTCTTCTTAGCAAAATTGCAGACTCACTCTCACCCTCTGCGCTGCCTTTGCATGGCCCTTGGTGGCCCTGCGTCAGCCTCTATGTCTAGGCTATTGGATCACTCTCTGCCTCTCTCTGCTGATGTAATGTCCCAAACAAAGGAAATTTGGAACAAACCCTTCAAACCAAATTATCTAGCACTTAACGTGAATTTGCCATGGAAACCCAAACATCAAAAATTTGATTGAAACCATAAACCCACAAATTGCATAAAATCTCATTAAAAATCACAACGTGAGGATCAATGAGAAATGCAACAACCAAAATCCAGCTTTATTATATATAGATAAATGCCAATACAATAGTTGGGAATGACCCTCTGGTTTCCAAACTGAAACAGAAAAACAATCGCTACACTTGTTGCATCCTTCTCTCTTCTTTTCAGCCATATAAATTGTTTTTTGGGTCTTCTTTCGCCAATTTCAAAGTCCTAGTCCATGTTTCTTTTTTTAGGACTGTTATTCCTCCATGTTCGTTCCCTGAATTTGTTTCTTCGTTCTAGACAAAGATTTTTAGTATGTCCTTTGAACTCTAGAATTCTACATCCATTGTGTTCGTGTGATTCCATAAGAAAAATAATGTATTTTTCTTCAGCTAGTGTCATAATGGTGGTAGTTGATAGACTTACCAAGTATGCACACTTTTGTCCCTCAAGCATGCTAAGAAGGATAATAAATTATCACCCAATTACTATGGTCCTCACAAGGTGTTGCAAAAGATTGGTACTATGGCATACAAATTCGAGTCACCTGCATCTTCCCGAGTAGACCCAATTTTCTATGTTCCGTGCTTAAGGAAGGTTATCAATGACAAACTCCTAATTTAAATAGTGTTGCGAGAACTTGACGAAGAAGGAAAACCATATTTGAGGTTGAAGCAGTCATGGAAACAAGAACTTGGTAGCTACGAAATCAATTAACTTTAGAATATGTCATTAAGTGGAAGAACTTACCCACTAAAGTTTCCACATGGGAGGATGCAAATTTTATACAGAAGCCTAGAACCACACAAGCATTAAGGACAACACTTCTTTGAAGAAGGGCGTGTTAGGTCCCTATAATACTACTGTATCCCCCTTATTGTTATTGTTAGTGAAACGCCTATTGTTATTGTTTTTCCCATGTATGCCCCATATTGTTATTGTTGTGCCCTTACATTGTTATAGTTGTATAGGATTTGATTATATTGTGAGCTCTTAGACTCCTATATATATCAAGGAGGTCTTATCATTTGTATCATCCACGAATTTTTCATTTATGTAAGGTAAAGGAGGTTCCCCCCTCGAAGAGGGTAATTTTTAGGTTGTTTATCTATCTTTTGTTTTGTTTTCTTTTGTGAGCTGCATAACGTTATGAGTGCTAACAGTGAATTTTATGGAGACAAAACATTGCCCAATTTCACAATTTGCATGGAGGATTAATGCCTTGTCACTCTCATTGGATTTCATTGAGTTTGTACATTGCATTAATTTGAGTTTTGAACTTTGGTATTAATATTTTGACTATTAACTCATTTAATAAAATCAACCTATTTTCCTTACAATCTTTGTCTCTACATGCCTCTTATATTTTGTTATGTTATTATTCATTGTTTTCACAGCTTATCTCTACATGATTTTAAGGTTTTGGCCTAAAATCCTAACTAGCTCATTATTTATTGTTTTCACAGCTTATCTCTACATGATTTCAAAGTTTTGGCTTAAAATCCTAACTAGCTCATTGTTAATTCAAGTGAGAATTTGTTTTCTTTTTTAGTACTTTTTAATCATTCATCACATTGTAATTATTATATTTCAAATGTATAAATTTTGTATTTTTTATTAAATATTTTTTTGCAATGTCAATATATCTAAACATAAATTAAAAAACACCAAAACATTTTCTAAAACTTTTGTACATTTGACTAGTGTAATTTTTTTGAAAAATAATAATATTTATTTTAAAATAATTAATAGTTTTACTGCATTATATTATATGTGAGATATCCATATTAACAAATTTTTAATATTATTTTTTACGATTATTTTTTTTTAAATAATTATTTAGTGATATGGCGTGTGAATGAATAATGCAAACCTCTTTCACTGCACTGTGTAAATTTAACAAGACTAAATCCTAAGCAGATTAACTGAGTCAAATCTGGTAAATAAATAAATCAAAACATGTTTAAATGAATTAAAACATAATTAAATGTATGTGACGCCGAAGGGAAAAGGTTTTAACAAAATTTGAACTATAATGGAAAGGCCAGGAATATGTTCAAGATAAAGGAATGGTAGCACTTGCGTTCACCATGGTCGGGGAGAAAGGGTTGTTCAAGGATAAAGGAATGGTCGGGGAGAAAGGGTCGGGTTAATAATGTACTAAGACTGCGGGAGAAATTTTTCATATGCATGAAGAGCGTTGTAGGCACTGGTAATTTACCTAAACTTCACCAGAATTTGCATAGATTAAATCCTATTTTAGAATGTATACCAACAGACCATCTTGACACCAGAATTTACATAGATTAAATCCTTATTTAGAATGTATACCAACAGACCATCTTGACACCAGAATTTACATAGATTAAATCCTAATTTAAGATCTATACCAACAAACCGTTTTGGAAAACGCTTAATTTACATAGATTAAATCCTAATTTAAGATCTATACCAACAAACCGTTTTGGAAAACGCTTGCAGAAGCTTCTTTTTGATCCATCTTTATGTTAACACAATCTGTTTTCCGCATTATGTTAACGCAAACTGTTTTGCTTCTAAGTTTGGTTCTTCGAGAATTCGTATATTTATCTCCTCCCCATCTCAATCCCTCAGCACTAATTTCTATTCCAGTCCCATAATCCCCAAGGCCAAAATGGCAATGGCTACACTCTATCTCTCTTTGCAGGCCATACTATTATTATCCCTTAATACTTCACCAATGGCACAGGCTTTACCAGTACAAGGTCTACATCAAAGTACAATTAATTTAAGTACTGAACCGGACTACACCCCTGTGCCAGTTAAAGGAGGGGATGTAGACTGGCTTGAATTTCCTATAAATTTAGAGTACTTGGAAGCCGAGTTTTTCCTGTGGTCAGTCTTCGGTTATGGACTGGATAAGGTTGCACCAGAGCTCGTAAGCGGTGGACCACCTCCCATAGGCGGACAGAAGGCTAACCTCGATCCATTCCTCTTGGAGGTCATCAAGGAATTCGCCGACCAGGAAGTTGGTCACCTCAGGTAATCTCATCAGTGTCTCTGCTATTATAATTTGCTCTCAGAATTGGTATTTTTATTTTATTTTAATGCAGAGGAATCGGTATTACCCTATATGGATTCCAACCACTACCACTGTAACTTCTACATTAAATTAATATCTATAACAACATAATATTTGTACTAATTCTTCAATGAAATCCAACGCAGGGCTTTGAAGCAAACTGTGCCCGGCTTTCCTAGACCCCAACTGGATCTGAGCGCTTCAAATTTTGCCAAAACCGTCGACGTTGCTTTGAATACCACTTTGTCGCCTCCATTTAATCCGTACGCTAATAGTCTCAATTATCTACTTGCAAGTTATTTGATTCCCTATGTCGGACTTACTGGCTATGTCGGCGCCAATGCTCAGCTTCAAGACCCCACTGCCAAGCGGGTAAATTACTGCTACGTTTTGTTTTTCATTACCAGTGAATGAAGAGTTATAAACTGTTAGATTTTTTTATTTTTATTTTTATACATATTAGAGATGGGTATTTTGTGTGTGGTTTTTCGAGATATTTTGGAATTTGACAGATTTAAGCCATATTCTAGAATCCAGGTCAATTATGCCTAATTCAGGAATCGGCCCAACATAAGCGAAGTCAAATAATTGTTATCTAAAATCCTAGTTTTGTATTTGTTTTGTTGTATATTCTTGGAATATACAGTTGGTGGCAGGGCTTCTTGGAGTGGAATCCGGACAGGACGCGGTTATCCGTGCTTTATTGTTTAAACAAAAGGATGACCGGGTGGTGCCATATCCATACAAAGTCTCAGATTTCACATCACGGCTCTCCAATCTGAGAAATACTCTGGGAGACACAGGAATTGCTGACCAGGGATTGATTCCAGGATACATTCTTGCAGGCGATAAATACTTTGTTGCATATGCACGCACTCCTGCTCAGATTTTGAGGATAGTCTACGCATCGGGTAACGAATCATCCCCTGGAGGATTCTATCCTCGTGGTGGCGATGGACGTTTTGCACGCCAATATCTCTCCAAACCATGATCCTAAAATCAGAGAGTAATTACTTGTTGCCATCATTCTTCGCTTTTCTCCTTTGACACCATGCACCACCTTAATTCCTAGGTTATTAAAGTTTTCTTTGATGTCATATGTCTTTCCCAATGTA
Source organism: Pinus taeda (assembly GCA_000404065.3). NCBI lineage: Eukaryota > Viridiplantae > Streptophyta > Pinopsida > Pinales > Pinaceae > Pinus > Pinus taeda. The sequence continues at coordinate 1,496 of APFE030455855.1, read as the reverse complement.
AATACCTCATATGCTCAGCGCCGTATACCTAATGTCTTCCGTTCCATTGTCTCATTATCTAAAATTCCGTGACGTGGAACTTCAAATAAATAAAGGCTTATAAGCTTCAATTTGTGTCCATGTTTCCTTGTTCATTTCAAATGGATGGATTGATTGAGTGAGCGTGGTTTTTTATACAATAGGGTTGGATGGATTGATTGGGTGAGCGTGGTTTTTTACACAATAGGGTTAGCAGAATGTTAAATAAAGGGATTACTCAAAATGATTATTACTGTTTTTACTTTTTAAATTTTTCGACGTTTTGCACGCCAATATCTCTCCAAACCATGATCCTAAAATCAGAGAGTAATTACTTGTTGCCATCATTCTTCGCTTTTCTCCTTTGACACCATGCACCACCTTAATTCCTAGGTTATTAAAGTTTTCTTTGATGTCATATGTCTTTCCCAATGTAAATACCTCATATGCTCAGCGCCGTATACCTAATGTCTTCCGTTCTATTGTCTCATTATCTAAAATTCCGTGACGTGGAACTTCAAATAAATAAAGGCTTATAAGCTTCAATTTGTGTCCATGTTTCCTTGTTCATTTCAAATGGATGGATTGATTGAGTGAGCGTGGTTTTTTATACAATAGGGTTGGATGGATTGATTGGGTGAGCGCGATTTTTTACACAATAGGGTTAGCAGAATGTTAAATAAAGGGATTACTCAAAATGATTATTACTGTTTTTACTTTTTAAATTTTTCACAATAGCGTTACTCAAAATGATTATTATTCTTATATACTTTTTATATTTAATTCTTAAAACCGAATAACTAATTTATTAGTGTAACCTAGTTTAAGTAAAGGACCAAATTAAGTATTATCTAATAGATTATATTCAATAGTCCAAAAATGAAATATATTAATAACTTAGTCCATGTATATCAAAGAATACCATAAAAGTGTCATATCAAAGAATAACATAATGCACTTTTAGTTAAGAGGCATTCAACATTCTAACCTTATCACAATGACCCAATTTTTAAATACTTCCAATAAATTAAAATTGATGATGAGAAAAATAACATTGAGATGCTTAATAAAGTATTTGTGCTTCAATAAGTGCATATGTTTCTTGTTATCTCTCTTCACCCTCCAACTTTGTCACTATCTCCCTCCCTCTCTCTTTCTCTTCCCCCTTCCTTCAATCTCTCATTCTTTGTCTCTCTATCTCACCCCAAAACATACACACTCTCTCTCCATCTCTCCCTCGTCACTCCCCCCCCCCCCTCCCTCTCTATGTCTTTCTTCTTCACTCCATCTCTTTGTCCTTACCTCTCTCCCCCCTCCATCTTTGTGTCTCCCTCTCTTTCTCACTCGCTCTCTCTTCATTCCTCGTATCCCCTCTCCTTCATTTGATCTCCATCTCTCCCTTGTCACTCTCTCTATCTCTCCACCTCTATCACTTTATGTATTTTTTCTTCCCTCCATATATATATATATATATATAT
>APFE030455851.1:0-27372 GCA_000404065.3 Pinus taeda | reverse complement strand
TTTCTCTCTTTTTTTGAAGTTTGACATGAAGAGCAGAGATATTAGGCTTGACAAGGAGGATAATATGACTATTGATGGAGCCATATTAACTACAGATAGTCATGGTGACAAATTTCAGTGTAACATGAAGAACCCCCGAGGTGCTCACCCGAAGCGCAAATAGACATCATCCCCATCGCAAGATGGTTCAAGGAAGAATGGTTCACTTATATTAGAGTGTTTTGGAGCACTGTACCTCCACATGTCCTACCTCTATATATCCCCGATAAACTTTTGGCTCGGGAAATTGCCTATCAGACCTGCTCAGAAGGCGGCCTGACCAAAGAACTAAAAGACAAAAAGAAGGCCATATGGCCTCAGTTTCCTGTGGCTTGTGGGGCCTTCTCATTGTTCGATGTAGGACACGCTTTCGTCGAAGTGGAGAATGTGACATCTCTACAATTATTTAAATTCCCAACTCGGCCATTTGACCCAAATAATGTCGCCCATGATTTTACAATGAACATCAAAGTAAAAGTATTCGTTGGAAAGAAAGATTTGTTTGATGATTTGTTTCAGAGTAGAAGCTCACTCCAGGAAATTTTGCGGGAAGCTCGGTCAAAGTTGTCTCCAGATGACCTCCAAAGATTTATGTTATACAGGGAAAGAAGGTTAGCCAGTGTTCCTCTAAAGAAGCTGCGACTGCCTGCCAGAGAACCAATTCCCAGCGTTAGCCTCAATGGAAACTCTAGCACTTCTAGATCCAAATCTAACACTGCCCAAGGAGTGCCTGAACATTCTAAAAAGTTTGGAAGCGACCAAGAAAAATGCGGAGAAACAGCTAATGACACAGCTCAGTCAAGTGCAATGTCGCGATGACAAGTTATCGCCTCCCCGCCAAGAGATGTCCCCCCTCCCGTCATTAAAGTGCCACTCGTCACAACAGAACTAGACAAAGAATGGGAAACCTTCAACGAGCTGATCAGCCTTGAAGGGAAAGCCCCAAGAACACCTGTGAAAAATACACATGTAACGCAAGAAATGGTTTCGACCATAGTCAGTAGTGTCACAGAAATGGAGCACAGTCATATCGCTCCACCTTCTGAGCTTCTACTTAATGTAGAAGAAATTCCCCCACTGGATGTATTCTATAGTCCCCAACATAAAGCAGTTGTAAGGAGACAAAGGAAGAAAAGAAAACTAGAAAATACACTATCACAAGATGCTGAACATTTGGACGTCTTATGGAAAGACCCCAACAATAACCCGACAGAGAATCTCACGAAGTTGTCTCAGATCGCATGAGCATATGCTTCTGCAACTATTGACAAGGCATCAGAAGTTCAGCAACTGTTGAAAGAACAAGAAAATCAAATACAGCTACTACAACGACAGTTACAACAAGCCAATGCTAGTATTGAAGCATCCAAACAACTCGAGAAGTTACAAGAAGACTTTCAGTAGATGCAGATAAGCTATCAAAGAAGTCTAGACGAAAAAGGAAAGCAGTTGCAAACTTTGCAAGAAATACATAAAGATGAGCCTAAGCTTGCCGAATTTGTTTCAGAATCTGCCGGCTTAAATGAGCAACTTCTGCAGCAATAGGAAGAGTTGGGATGTAAGATATCACAGTGGGGTCACTATTGCAAGCTGAGTGATAAAATCACCAATCAAGTGGCGGACTTGCGAAGTGACTATGATCAGATTGACAGACGAGTGATGGAATACTTAGCTTGGCAGGATGGAGAGGAAGGGAAAAGAGAGAATGCACCCAGAATAAATGAGAATCATAAGGAATTGCTCTTTAACAAATGGGATGATCAAATCGGGCAGGCAGAACAAGCAGTGGAGATAGCGGCCACGCAGGCAAACATTCTTATCGACTGTGTAAATGAGAATTTACACAAGGCCAACTTAATTGAGGAGACCACACCGAGGTACCTACCAAATAAACTACGACTGGAGGCAGAATGGAAGCAGAAGGCGCAGGAAAAGGGAGAAGCGATCGAGGCATTGAACAGGTTAAATTGGGAGTGTTACTGGGCATACTTAGTCAAGCCACACAGTCAATGGATGACTATGAAATGCATCATAAACTCAGCTGAAAAAGTAGTGCCAGCTCTCATAGATTCTGTTTTCACAGCACAGCTCAGCGCAGAAGTCGGCCAACCGACTCTTCTCAAGTCCATGATGAACACTTGCAGTTTTAAGGACCAAGTTCAGAAGTAGCTTATTTTTAGAAGTTTGTTTTTTCTTTTTATTAGATTAGAAAAAGGACGATCATTTGAAAACCGTATCCTAAAATTTTGTAAAAACACTATTATTAGAATTAGGAAGTAGTATTTTAACCCTTCTCATGCATTTAGAGAAGGGTCCAGAGATTTGTCAAAATCTTGTCCTCAAAACATGCACTTCTGCACCCTCAGAGGAGGTTTTGATGAATGGATGGATTGAGATTTATTAATGTTTGCATTTGATGTCTGCTACTAATGTTGCACTTTTGTACTCTTAGTAGATGTTAGAACAAGTAAAGATAAATCTTTTTTGCTTGAAGTTTGTGAGTAGGATTAGTCATAAATGGTACTTTTATCTCTTGGCCGTTTCTGCTTATATTCTTTAAGTGATATACAGTTTTCAGTTGTTTATATGTTATTGGATGAATGTATGAGTTACCATTTGGCACTTTTGTACAGTGGAGTCATTTATTTATGTCTGATATATGAATAACTTATTATGCGATATGCTGTTCACAATCGTTTTCCCTAACTTCTTATGCAAAGTGGTTTATCTTAATGGATTTCTATTCTTATGATAGCTGAATGATCTTTATTACTAGTTGTTGTTTGAAATCTCTTTAGATCGCATAATAGAAGATATACACCCCGGGTTAGCGTAGATTAGATGCGTTGTTTCTCATTAGATTACAATAGCATAGAGTTAGTTTAAGAATCTGAATTAAATTAGCTTTAAAGTACTCTTAGATCAGCTTCATCCAACTCTACACACACACACACCCTCAGATTGGGAAACTGGTCCCATTATCCCCAGTCGGACCCGCTATACCAAACAGATAAGGAGCTGCCAACCAAGGTCCGGACCGGGTGGGTATCCCACTTGTTGTCGACCTGATTTTCGGGGCTTCAACAGGAACATACATGTATCTTAGCATGCCTTTGGGCCTCCTCAATGATGAATCCACTTTCCAAAGGGCCATGGATTTCAACTTTAGAGGCCTCATTGGAAACATCATGGATATCTACCAATATGATTCGATTGTTGCCTCTAAACAATGATATTATCATTGTAAACACTTGAGAAAGGTATTTGAGAAGTGTAGGAAATATAAAATTTCCTTGAGTCCTAAGAAGTCAATATTCGGTGTTAAGAATAGTAAGTTGTTAGGGCTCATGGTCTCCAAGCATGGGATTAGCATTGACCCCGAAAGAGTTCAAGCCATCAAAAGCATTCTGTTGAGTTATGTAATGGGTATGTATTTACTCTCAATTACATTGCCTTTTTCCTCTTTTCTTATCTCTTTCATACCTTGATACACTAACATATTGATGGATTATGATAAGAAATGAATGAACTACTCTCAATTAATATTTAGCCACCATAACTAACTCTTATTCCTTTTTATGCAGAAAAATGACGAAAGGAACAGCTGTTGTTCCCTAGAAATGGAACAACGTAAACCAACAAAGGAGGAATGAGGCGCATCAGTTGAGGTCAGGCCAGAGGATGAATCATGAGGATCAATGCTAAATAAGAATAATGTCAAAATATAGAATTCAGTTGTGAATCCCTCAAGATCACATTTATCTTTTACCCTTTTTTACTATAAAAGTGAAAATTGTAGGAGGAAAGGGGATCGATCTCTATTTATTTCAAATTGTAATTTTAATTTACAAACTCATGCTTTTGAGGAACATGACTGTATTGTAATGAGGAATGAGTTCAATGGTTAATACATAATTTATGTTGTTGTTCATTCGTATTCTTTGAAGTAGCTCGGTAGCATTCGTTAGTGGCTAAGGGTCCGGCCTCTGGTGGATCAAACTACTATCCTTTTTGATATATCTTTCTGATTCACGCAAGTTTGATTGGTTTGATGTTTTCCATTCTCTGTGAGTTTATCTTGTTTTCTATTTGTCAATTTCCTGTATTGAAGTTATTTTACATTCCTTATGTGATTCACAACTTTGTCATTTGATTCCATTTATTCTTACTGTAGACTAGATTGATTATCAGTTAAGGCATTGAATCTTGTTGATTATGATAAGAGTGTGGTTATTATAGAATCAACTGGAAGAGATTGGTTAATGCTACTGAACTCTTGGTTAACATCATTTCCATTTGAATTGCGTAATTGAGATTGAGTGTGATTTAGATAGAATCAGCTAGAAGAGATTGGTTAATGCTACTATCCTCTTGATTGATGCTATTCTCGATTGAATTGCCTGTTTGAGATTTGATTACGATTTCAGTGGAGGATTAAGTCTTGATGCTTAGATGTAATATTTCCGTTAACAATTGTAGTTTGAGTTTTATAATGCATCCATTTACTCTTGTATCAAAGTTTTATATTTCATTTTAAAAAGCATTACTCTCTAGATTCATAGTTTGCACATATTGTGTACACTCTTGGAATAAAAGGACTTGCCTAGGTTGATAATTAATGTGAGGCAATTAGGAGTTTTAAAAGACACCTTTTAGCACCCAACATTTTGGCACCATTGTTGGGGAGAGTGTTGCCATTTTACAAGGAGTGATGTGTATCTAAGCATTGCTGCTAGGAAAGAATTGGGTATTGAAAATGGGAGGTAGGAACCTACGTAACAAGCAAGTAAAGTGCTTGCTCCCCCACCCACTTTTCAGCATAATTGCAGAGAAGTGAAGTAGGTGTTTGATGTTTGTCTACTGAGGGAGAATTGGGTATTAAAAATGGAAGGTAAGAAATTACGTACGGAGCAAGTAAAATGCCTGCTCCCCTACCTGCTTTCCAGCAAAATTGCTAGGAATTTAAGGTAGAAATAAACATTTGAATTTTTGTATGAATGACTAAGAGGAAAAGACAAGAAAACAATATAATCCCACATCCCAAACCTGAGAAATCTAAGGGATCGGTGACCCTTGGACTATCATTGTTTATCGATGAAATCATAAGGAAAATTGAGTCACATCCATCAGTAGGATCTCGAACCATTGCTTCTAGACATCGTACTATCTCCCTTCAGGCCACACGATCACCATGTGTAGCCTACACTGAGGTTCACAGCAAAACAGAAGGGACTGAACAAATTTTTCAAGATATTGAAAATTCACAATCAGTTCCCTCACAAGAAGGGAATTCTTGCAATCTTCGTGAAGGAGAAGGAGAAACAGGTAAATCTGAGGTTAAACTGGCAGAACCAAGATCTCCTAAGGTAGTAATCGAGCTGAGGACTCCTAGTGTTATAGATCAAGGGAGTGTTGTTAAGATCATCCCCGCCTCTTCTGGACATCCTAGGAACAACTCTCCAGCTCCGAAGATCCCAGAAGGATACAGGCATATCTTTGACCAAATGGCCAATAATCCACAACCACCTGAGACCTCTACACTACAGTATCCTATAGTTGACACAGTTGTCAATGCCCCCATGAAAGTTATCCCACTACAAAACATTCCCACCTTTCATGGACTCACTTCAAAAGATCCGGATACATTCCTGTTTGAATTCGATGTCCTATGTAGGGGTTATGATTACACCACTGACCCCTAGAAACTGAAGTTGTTTCCCTCCCCTTTAAAGGGAGTAGCTCTGCATTGGTTTATGGGACTAGGTGGATGCAACATCAACGATTGTGACCAAATGAAAATTTCCTTCCTTAAAAAATATCAAGATTATTGCAGATCTAGAGAACTAAAAGATGAGATATTCCAAATGGTAGCAAGGCCTAGTAAAACGTTGGAAAAGTATGTGGAGTGTATCCAATATAACCTCCAAAGGTCTCCTTATGAAAATCTACCTAATAATGTTATAAAAACCATGATTATTAAAAGGATGAAAGACCAATGGATAAATACACTATATATCATGGGTAAAGGTGAAATCTATCAAGAAGACTATGCTAATATTATTGATTTGTGTATCAAGTGATCGAGGGGCAATACAAGACTAAAACGAGCTAGATGCAATATGTTCACCAGGGACAACAAAGTCTCTAGAGGAAGTGTTACTTGTGTTGAAATCAGCAACCTGCTAGAATATTTCAAAATGGATATCCTAGGAACCTTGACAACACAGTTAGACATCATGCAAGCCAAGTAGAAGCAGGTCGAAGCAAAGCAGAACCTGGTTATTTTTTGCCCTCAATGCAAAAAGAAACATAGTCATAAAGAATGCTCACTGGATATGGTACAAACCTATGCCACATGCACTAAGGAACATGCCACAGAAAATTTCCCATCACTCCTAAGATTAAAAACGGTCTTCAAGGAGGCAAAGGAAGAAGGAGAACTAGTATACCTGTTACACCAGTGTCGCCAATGGCAAGCACGACAAACAGGTATGCCTACCAACCGATATTCATTCTTTCAGCCTTCACAATAAAATTGCCAACAATATACAGGAGCTACATGGTAGAACCAACCACCTTTTCTTAATTGGCCACAACAAGCATTCTCCATGCCACCTTGGTCATCAGTCAAATTCGAACAATAGTTGGAAAAATCCCTCTTACCTTCCATCATTCTGGCAGAACAACCCATATCCATCTCAATGGTCCCCCTCCACTTCACAAAACCAAAATTGGCAATCAAGCTGGAAAAGACACACAAACCAGCCAGTAGGGATAGTACCCCTACCTCAACCCACGCTACCAGCACCTTATACGTTGTAGCAAAATCCTTAATCCAATCTATGACCGCAACTCCCAGCCCAGCCCAACCCAAATCCTAACAACGGACCAGTCCAGTCAGTATAAATCATTGAAGTTCTGGATCAGAAAACTAAGTTGAGAGAATGTAATGAACTAAAATTGAGGTTTGGATGAATAATTGCACTAGAAGATGATAAAAATATGCAACTTGAAGAACCATACCCAAATAAACCATTGACTGTAGAATAAACACCTCAAAGGGAAAATAGAGTCAAGCAGAAAAGTCATCAACAGATCATTACCTCTTCTCCGCCATTCACAGAAAGATTGATTATACCTCGCCCAATCGAATATCTCGACTTCGATCTCATGGGAGAACTAAAAAATATTTGCGTAAAAATACCCCTCCTCCAGGCTATTCAAGAAATTCCAATCTATGCAAAAACCATTAAGGAATTGTGTACCAAAAAGTCTACGAGGAAAATAAAGGTAACACCAACTGTCCATGTAGTCAGAACTTTGTCTGATCTATTATTAGGCAGAGAGACACTGGTGAAATATGAAGACCTAGGAAACCCTATTGTCACAGTACAAATAAATGGATGCTCCTTTCCCAATGCATTAATTGATTTAGGGGCAGCCATTAATATTCTCACAACAACAACCTGTGAGATACTTGGCATCATAGCCTTAGATCTAACTACGACCTTGCTAGAACTTGTTGACCGTTCATTTATTAAAATAGAAGGGACATTATAGGATGTGATGGTGTCTATAGATTGCTAGGAATACCCAGTAGATTTTTTTATTATTAATCCTAGAAACCGTCTAGAGGGACATCCTATAATATTAGGAACACCTTGGCTAGCAACTGTAGATGCTTATATAAGCTTCCAAACAAGCAATATGAGTATAACTAGAGGGAATAATGTGAAGAACCTAGCTTTATACCCTCCATCTCAACGAAGCGTAACCATAATAAAAACTAGGAAGCAGCCTGTAACATATTTAACCAAAAATATTTGATCACCATTAACTATAACAGATGCTCTTGAATTTAAAAACCCAACAGAAGGCGATATTATTAAGACTTACATTAACCACCCTCCTGTCGTATCTAATATAAAATGTCACATGATTGAAGCAGTCCTTAATAATGAAATTGAAGAAGATCCTTTGAAAGATATACATGACCAAACAATACCAACAACAACTGTCTATAATAGAAAACCTATTGAAATTGAGCCAGGGAAAATCCTTAACATTAACAAAAACTTGAGTGATGACCAGTAGCAGAAGATTATTAAAATCCTTAGGAAATATAAAGGGGCTTTCGCTTGGGATTACCCAGATATGAAAGGGATTGACCCTCAACTATGTATGCACCACATCTACACTGAAAACGATATAGGGCCCATTCGACAACGTCAACGTAGATTAAACCCTCACCTAAAGGATATTGTTAAAGACGAACTACAGAAACTGCTAGATGTGAATTTTATATATCCTATATCTAATAGTAAATGTGTTTCTCCATTAGTTGTGGCTCCTAAAAAGAAAGGGAAATGGCGTATATGCATCGACTACAGAGAGCTTAACAAAGAAATGCAAAAAGACCATTTTCCCCTTCTATTTATCAACCAAGTTCTAGAAACATTGGTAGGGAAAAAATTCTTCTCTTTTCTAGATGGCTTCAGTGGCTACAACCAAATCCAAATTTCCCCCGAAGACCAAGATAAGACTAACTTCACGAGTCCCAGGGGGATGATTTCTTACAAGGTATTACATTTTGGACTGTGCAACACACCTACTACATTCCAAAGAGCCATACTTAGTATTTTTGCAGACTTGACAAACGAGGGATTAGAGGTATACATGGAGAATTTCACACCCTATGGCGATGACTTCGAGTAGGCATTACAGACATTGGAGAAAGTCCTAGAAAGATGCATTTCTACTAGGCTCTGCTTGAGCCACGAGAAATGCCATATGATGATGATAGAAGGCTTGATCCTGGGCCATTACATCTTAGCAGCTAGAATTTAGGTAGACCAACAAAAATACAGGTAATCCTCTTACTAGCTATCGCCTACACTCAAACAGAGGTATGCAGTTTTCTGGGATTTGTTGGATATTATTGAAGATTTATAAAAACATTTTCACACATCGCTGCACCATTATATGTCTTGACAGGAAATATTGATTTTATATGGAATGACAAATGTGAAATTGCCTTTGCAGAATTAAAACAAATGCGATCAACAGCACCAGTACTACGAGGCCCGAACTGGGATATACCATTCCAGATTTCATCAGACCCATCAGATACATCCATTGGAGCAGTTCTTGGCTAGGAAGAAGACAAGAAACCATACGTGATATACTACATCAGGAAAAATTTAACTCCTGCTGAGTTGAATTACACAGTGACAGAGAAGGAGTTTCCAGCTGTAATCTACACTATTAATAAATTCAGACACAATATAGTAGGATACCCTGTGGTCCTGTATACTGATCACTTTGCTATCAAATATTTAGATAATAAACCTATTACGAATGGAAGAGTGACACAATGGTTAATCCTTTTGTAGGAATTTGACATAACGATCAAGGATTGACCAAGAAAGGAAAATCTGGTAGCAGACTTCTTCTCCTGAGTGCCAAGAACAGATGATGCAGTGGCAGTATAAGACCAGTTCCCTGATGAGCACCTATTTGTTGTGACCATGAAAACACCCTGGTACGTAGATGTCATGAATTACTTAGGAGTGGGAAAACTACCCAAACACTTGACGCCCATAGAAAGGAAATTAATAATGCAATGCAGCACTCGGTTCTCCTGGATCGGAGGATGCCTCTTTCACACAGGAGCCAATATGCATATCCGCAAGTGTATCAGGGAAGATGAAATTTATGATATCCTAAAAGCTCTCCACGATGGACCTTGCGGTGGACACTTTGTAGACTGCAAGACTAGACATAAAATCTTATAGATGGGCTATTATTGGCCCACGATTTTTAAGGACACCAAGAAAGTTGTCCAACCATGCGATAGCTACCAAAGAATGGGCCACCTTGACCAGTCTGATGAGGTGCCCCTACACCCACAGCTAGTCGTCAAACCATTTGAATGTTGGGCATTATATTTTGTCGGCCCAATAAATCCATCATCTAATCAAAAATCATATATATTTTTTGCAACAAAATATGTGACTAAATGGGTGGAGGCAGTAGCGTTACCAAGAGCAATAGAGGAAACAATAATCAATTTTCTCTTTGAAATTTTCGTGCGGTATGGTTTGCCCAAAGAAATAATTATCGATGGAGGGCCACAATTTGTAGGCCATAAGATTGTTGCTACACTAAAAAATCATTACATTTTTCATAGAATCACCTCTCCATACCACCCACAGGCAAATGGCTAGGTAGAGAGTACCAACAAGGTAATCAAGGCCATTCTAACAAAGAGAGTCACCTCGCATAGACATGACTGGACTACCCGATTTCTAGAAGCCCTATGGGCATATCGCACGACTTGGAGGAATGCAATAGGAAACTCCCCATATCAGCTGGTGTTTGGTAACAAACCTATCTTCCCCATGGAATTTAAAATTTAGACATTAAGGATAGCCCAAGAAGTGGGGTTGGATTTGAATGAAGCATAGATTAATAGATAGCAACAAATAAATGAATTAGATGAAATCTAGCTATTAGATCTTTAGCATATTGCACTTATTCAACAACAAAGAGAAAAATGGCATGACGCCCTCATAAAGAAAAAGATATCCCATGAAGGCGACTGGGAACTTCTATACGATTCCAAGTTCTAGGACTTCCTCGGCAAACTCCAGACTAGATGGTTAGGTCACTATGAGATAAAAGAGGTGCACAATAATGGCACCCTTACGTTAGCCACCATTAATGGGTCTGGATATTCCTTTAAAGAAAATTGGCATCGGGTACGCCACTACCACAAACCCTTACAAGGGAATCCTTTTGCCAACAGATACGTGAATATTCTATGATACAAATTCTTGCTACAGAAGGCAACTCTTCAGCAGCACCAGTCCTGTAAAAAAAGCTATTTTTGAGACTTATAAATACAATTTTTTTTTCTCTATTTTTTCTATTGTTTTTCTTTCTACATAGTCCTTCTGTTGTTTACAGTAGTAGGGATGATTGTTTGTCTATGTTTTCTTCTCTCCCTGTTTTCTTTTGTTATTTCATATAGGAACAGCTATTCTTCCCTAAAGGGAACAACACTTTTTCATGTGTTTTCTTTTCTTGTTCCCTACAGGGAACAACTATTGTTCCCTAAAGGGAACAACAATTTTTCGTGTTTTTTATTTTGTTGATCCCTACAGGGAACAACTATTGTTCCCTTAAAGGAACAACACTTTTTCATGTGTTTCCTTTTGTTGTTCCCTACAGGGAATATCTGTTGTTCCCTAAAGGGAACAACACTTTTTCTATATGTTTTCTTTGTTGTTCCCTTTTTTTTTAGTATGATTTTGCTGTTTCCTACAATGAACAACTATTGTTCCCTAAAGGGAACAACACTTTTTTGAGTGTTTTTTCTTTTCCTGCGAGGGAACAACACTTTGTGACTATTTTTTAGAACAACCCTTTCTTCCCCTTGCATGATCATTCCTAGCCCATCCTAGCTCATTTTTTTTCCTCTTTATGGCATAAAGTACAATACATATATGAGGACAACAAGTATGGAGTCTACTAAAGCAGGTGAATATCCTTAACATTATTATCTCTAACAAGATTTCTTTGTGATGATCGAAAAAAAAAGGACACAATTATCTATATTACGTTACTGTCCTCATTTCTGCTATAAATGGTATTGATTGATTATCTTCACCATGCTGGTTCTACTCCCTCTAGTATAATTCTCTCTACTTATTATCAATAAGATTATGGGTATACGTTTTCTATTGATATGTTTAAACTTCTTCAACCATCCCTACTCTTAAGGAGTACTGAGCCACCCTCTATATATAAAATGGGGAGTGTAAAAATTTATATAATATATATTATATATGTATATATATATATATATATATAATATATATATATATATATATATTATTATATATATATATATATATATATTATGTGTTTGTTGTGTGTGTGTGTGTGTGTGTGTGTGTGTGTGTGTGTGTGTGTGTGTGTGTAGAATAATAATAATAATAAAATTCACTAACAAATTTTTTTTTTTGATCTACAGATGGAGGATAAGGGTCCTTATCATGAGCCAACCTACCATGTTCATAGGGATGTGGCGAAGTGGTATTCGCACTATGGCCACCACACCAAGGATATGATCCAATGGATGCATCTAGAAACAAAATCCTTGGAACAGGAAGTCTCATCATGAGTCAGCCTAACCACTTTCACTACTTCCCAGTGAATGGCAATGTGTTCATTTGGTCACCATGTTAGCACATTGAGCTAATCTTTTCTAAAATCAATAACATCATTTTCAAGTGGAATAATGGCGGTAAGATATCGTCTCTTACGAATGTTGTCCTTTTTATTTATCCCATCACCTCACGACATCTTATCACTTATTAATAATTCTCGTTACACACCTTGTTTTCATTACTCCAATATCCTTTTATGATCCTTTAATTAATATACGTACTCTGCTGCCTTTACAACCCAATCCATCACCCCTATACTTCGCTGCCAGAACGTCATCTTTTTATCCATTCGTTCATAGGTAACCTTTAATTTCGAGAGGGGGCGGGGACCTCCAGTACACTCATGCATGCACTGCCATCATTTTATTTGATATTGTAGAATAATATGACATCCCATAATCATAGAGCGTGTGGCATTATAACAGTCCCTGATTTAACTGTATTTATTTTCATAAAACATCACTTGACAGTGCTATTACAACTACTTGTTGTCCATCTCTCGGTTGCTACTTGTTGTTGTGTTTTCTCCACTACACTAATAGTTTGCAGGAGTAGGAAGAACTCAAGGATCATGGGAGGAAAAATAGTGCGCTGAGAACCTTTAATACTGGCTATCTCCGATGGAGCGAGGGAAATTCTAGCTCGCGCAAGATGCACAACATATTTTACAAGATTTCAACCCCCCCATGAGGAAATCTCCATTGAATTTTTACAACATCTACAGAATGGAAAATCCTTGGTAAAAGGTAAACAAATTACTATAATGGATGATGTGATAGCAAAAGTATCTGGGTTGTCGGCAGAAGGACCAATATGGGCTAACAAGCGACTAAAGCTGCACGATGCTATGGAGATTTTTAGGGACGAAGGACAATAGCTAATCAAAAAGGGCAAAGGCATTCGACCATCTTCTCTCAGAGAGCCATGGGGAGAATTGGCATGAATTGTCCAGAACTATATTACCTACGATGGGCGTCGAGACATGGTAAGTCCACGACAACTCAAACTTTTAGCAGTCTTAAAACAAAAATGTTCTGTTAATTTGCCTGCATTGTTGAATTCATTATTGCATGACACTGCCGAGAGGCTGAGATGGTCTCAACACCCAAAGATAGTAGTTAGCCACCATTGTCTGATCAGGTTAATAGTTAGTCACAACCTTGCGCAACAACAATCAACATGGGATTATATCATATTGAACCTCGAAAGAGGTGAAAACCTGCCAGCACCTAACACTGTTCCAAAAGGGAAAAGGACTGCCCCATCAGGAAGCATACCTCACAAGCATAGATGATCTACAAGGTTGAATTTAGACCAGGGAACATCTGAAAATCCTCAAGGCAATGCTAGTCAACCAACATAACCATCTAGCTCAGTAAATGTACAAAACTTGCAACCAGAGTCAGAAGGACAGGATAAGCCTGAATCAAAACTTGAGGGAGGAGATAGACCCAACTCAGTGCAAGAAGGAGTAGGGCATTCCGATGATGAACGAGGAAATGAAGGGGGTCTCCTCCAACACCAAATATGAGTTCTCAAGACGATCTTTTGCAGGATTTTGAGGCAGGGATGGCCCAGGTCCTGGCCAATATGAACATCTAAATGTAGCCTGAAGAACCACTAAATCCTAACTTAGGAGAAGCCCAATCTCCAGGGAATTCTAGTCATACCTGAATTCTGCCTTCCATAAAAGATACAAACTGAGAAGAGGAAGTAGATACAGAGGCTATTCAGGAATTAGAGAACCAATCTGGTGACACGCTCCCAGTGGAAGACAATCATGAAGGTTTAGACACAAAAGTCATAGGCCAAGAAGAGGAAGTAGAGACAAAGGTTATTCGAGAGTCTGGTAATCAATTAGGAGACATGGTCTTATTGGAGCAAAGCTAGGGTGAACAACCAGGATCTTTAGAGATAGAGGCTATTAACGAGAGAATTAGCAGATCAGTTACTCCTCAGAAGAGGCACAGAGCCAGAATTAAATTGAGGAAGCTAAGAAAAGAACACCAGAAGCTTCATAAGACAGTCAAGAGGCTCCAACGAAAAGTAAAGGAAATTACAATGGGAAAAACTTAGAACAATACCCCTGAGGTAGCCAATGTGGCTGTGCAAACAGAATTATGTGAAGGTAGGGCTACAGGGACTCAAACTAAGCTCATACCTACTTGAACAATCACCACTCAAGTAGGATTGCATGTAGATTTAGTATATGTAGCTGCTCAAACAGAGGTTTGGACCTACCACAATAAAGAAGTGTAGAAAAATGATATCCCCTCTTGTAGCATAGGCACTCAGATAGAGGATATCCCCTCTTGTAGCATAGGCACTCAGACAGAGGATATCACCTATTGTAGCATAGGCACTCAGACAGACATACAAGCCAAAGATATTCTAACACACCATGACCCTATTTTACTAAATCTTCAAAAGGAATTGGCACAAGCTCGGCTCACTTTAGAACAATATGAACAAGAGACAATGTCCCTATAGAGATATCAAGAGCTACAGAAATAGCTTAGGGAGCTAAATATAACAAAGGACGAGACCTTTTACAAGTGTAGAAACGAGGAAGAAAAGCTGGAGAAGGTGAAATTCAAGTTAGACAGAGTCATGAGTCAAACAAACACCATATGCTCACTGTATTCAAATGTCCTAACATGTAGGTCTCTCGACACTAACTACGACCTTTTCTTATTAGAATGGTACCTATTATTGAAAATCAAAGCCATAAGAGCTGGTAAACCAATTGAATTAGGGATAATTGAAGATTTTATAAATTGCTACAAGCAACATGGTGCAAAGGTCCAGAGGCTTCTTTGTGAGTTCTATATACACAATTTCATATTAGAAAATGAGGTGGAAAATAAACCTAATCCTTTTTTTGGAGACGTTCAATTCCAGGATTTTATCTCTTTTGCAGTTAACCATCTCAAATGGTTTAAAGCTTATAATGCATTCCAAAGACAAGAACATGGATTGGATTTTTGGGTGAAGAGTGAACCTAAACACCCTTTACAAATGTTTGCCAACCATAAAAATCTGAAGAAACAAGAGGGTCTGATTAAAACTTTAGGGCCCATACGTAAGGAGATTGTGCAGAAAGGAATATCATATTTCCTCTCCATTCAAGAAATATCTCTAACTGCATCTAAGCTTAGATGGACAATCTCCACTAATAGTGTGAAAGAAAGGGAACCATTTAATTATAGGAATTTAAAAGTTGTTGCGGCCCGGATGATCACCTACAACAATCTTATTTTGAGAGAAGGACCTCATTGGTTGGGATGCTAGTTTTAGAGTCCCATTATTTGGTATCCTCCTGAAGGGTATCGGGTTGACTACAAGCTGCTTGGAGGGAAAGAAAGGCCTGCCTTTGCACTCCTCACTCAACATCATGGCTTTAGACCAATTTTTGAAGCTTTCTCTCCAGCCTACTCTTTAAATGCATTGCATAAGAACTATTTACTTTTCATGAGGACATGAAACAGGGAAATCAAGGGAGTATGTTGAGTTATGCAATGAGTATGTATTTACTCTCAATTAAATTGCCTTTTTCCTCTTTTCTTATCTCTTTTGTACCTTGCTACGCTAACATATTGATGGATTATGATAAGAAAAGAATGAACTACTCTCGATTAAGATTTATCCACCGTAACTAACTCTTATTCCTTCTTATGCAGAAAAATGATGAAAGGAACAATTGGTGTTCCCTAGAAATGGAACAACTTAAACAAACAAAGGAGGAATGAGGTGTCGATTGTGGTCAGGCCAGAGGACAAATCAGGAGGATCAATGCTAAATAAGAAGAATGTTAGAAGATAGCATTCAGTTTTGAATCCCTCAAGATATCCCGATCCTGAGGGATCACATTTATCTTTTACCCTTTTTGACTATAAAAGTGAAAGCTGTAGGAGGAAAGGGGATCGATCTCTGTTTATTTCAAATTGTAATTTTAATTTATAGACTTGTGCTTTTGAGGAACAGGGACATATTGTAATGAGGATTGAGTTCAATGGTTAATACATAATTTACTTTGTTGTTCATTCATATTCTCTGAAGTAGCTCGGTAGTGTTCACTTATGGCTAAGGGCCTGGCATCTGGTGGATCAAACTGATATCATGTGTGTTATATCTTTCTAATTCACACAATTTTGATTAGTTTGATGTTTTCCATTCTCTGTGAGTTTATCTTGTTTTCTATTTGCCGATTCTTTGTATTGAAATTAGTTTACTTTCCTTATGTGATTCGCATCTTTTTCATTTGATTCCATTTATGCTTACTGTAGATTAAATTGATTATCAGTTAAGGCGTTGAATCTTGTTGATTATGATAAGAGTGTGGTTATTATAGAATCAACTGGAAGAGATTGGTTAATTCTACTAAACTCTCGGTTGACATCATTTCCATTTGAATTGCTTAATTGAGATTGAGTGTGATTTAGATAGAATAGCTAGAAGAGATTGGTTAATGCTACTATGCTCTCGATTAATACTATTGTCAATTGAATTGCATGTTTGAGATTTGATTACGATTTTAGTTGAGAATTAAGTCTTGATGCTTAGATGTAATATTTTCATTAATAGTTGCAGTTTGAATTTTATAATGCATCTATTTACTCTTGTATCAAAGTTTTATATTTCATTTTAAAAATCATTACTCTCTGGATTCATAGCTTGCACATATTGTGTACACTCTTCGAATAAAAGGACTTGCCTGGGTTGGTAATTAATGTGAGGAAATTAGGAGTTTTAAAAGACACCTTTTAGCACCCAACACATTCCCGTTCCTAAAGATCAAAGTGCCTTAAGATCCTTTTCCATTAAAATAAACTTTGTGAGAAGATTTGTGCCAAATTTTGTTGAAATTGTCAACCCTATGAATGAGCTGCTGAAGACATGTACTCCCTACTTGTGGAGCCAAACATTAAATAAGGCCTTTGAAGAAATTAAAGAAATAATTTTCTTTCTTCCTGTCCTTATCAACCCCAGCTACACCAATGTTTTTATAATATATTCCTTCGCATCCAAGGACATTATTGTTGGTATTCTCATGCAAAAGGATGAGGATGGAGGGGAAAGGTATGTGGAATTAATTAACAAGCCCATCAGTGATGCTGAGACAAGATATACCATCACCAAAAAACATGCTTAAACTCTTTTCAAATCCCTTAAATTCTTCAGAGCCTCTGTAGGGTACAACAATATATATGCATATGTCGCTCACCCTATTGTGAGGGATGTGTTGTCACAATCTGATTGCCTCAGATATAGGGGAAAATGGGTATCTAAAATCCAAGAATATGACCTTGATATATTCCCTAAAAAGGTAATCAAGGGACAAGGATTGGCTAAATTTTTTACCAAAAGTAATAATCAAGCAAGTAATGAAGGAGAGGATGAGAAATTATGTGCTGCATCCACTGAACTCAAAAACAATGACTAGTACATGAACATCATTTATTATTTACACAATTTATCTACCCCTCCCCACCTTGTTGATCAAAAGAGAAGGGATTTGAGGCAAAAGGCATATAAGTTTTTCTTGACCCAAGATGGCCTTGGATGGATGAGTCCTGATGGGGTAATCCTCTGATGCATTAGCAAGGAAGAATATGAGAAGCTGATGAACAAATTACATGTTGGCTTCTATGGTGGAAATTATGCTTCGCAAACCATTACTCATAATATTTTGAGAGCATGTTATTATGGGCCCACCATTACTTCTGACACCCCCAACTTTCTTCAATGATGCCAACAATTCCAACTATTCGTTGGAAGAAAACACCTTGAGGCTATGCCATTGAAAATTGTTGCTATCGACACATATTTCCAAAAATGGTGCCTATATTTTGTTGGTGAACTGAAGGAAAATTCTAGTAATGAGAATAGGTGGATCCACAAAACAACTGACTACTTCGCCAAGTGGGTTGAAGCAATACCAACTAAGAAGGAAAATGACCAAGTGGTTATGTATTTCCTTGAGGATAAAATTATTACTATTTTGGTGTTCTCAACAAGATTGTCACTAATAATGCCGAAGATTTTGATTCCATGTCTTTGACATCCTTGTGTAAGAAGCATGACATAATCTTATCACATTCCTCCAATTATTACCCTCAAGGGAATGGGCAGGATGAGTCAAGTAACAAGAACCTCATAAAAATTATCGTGAGAACTATTGGTGATAATAAAAGGATTAGGATAGAAAGATCAAGTACACCTTATGGGACAACTGAACAACTGTAAAGGCTTGCACTGGTTTTATCCCATTCAAATTGGTTTATGGTTCCGAGGCCAAGTTGGCCATTCAATTGTAGTTACCCATCCTTGGATGTTTCAAAGCTTTCCCCGATCACCAAAATGTTATACAATATTGAAACGAAAGATGAGGGAGCAAGAGATCCTATCACAATCTTTCTCAAAGAAGCCCTTGAGTGACAAAGGAATGTGATGATGGACAACTTTGCCTAGATCCTTTAGCGACTACCTAGGGATGATGCATCAGCTTCCAATAGCTACTCTAGAAATGCCACACCGTTTAAAGTACAAGTTAATTTTGAAATCCCCATATTTGACGGTCAAATAGATGCAGATATCTTCGATAAATGGTTAAATCTGTTAGAGAGTTATTTTTCTGTTCATGATTTTTCTAGTCGGGAAAAGATTATTTTCACTCTTCTCAAAGCAAGCCCCCATGTCAAGGACTGGTGGGAAACCTACTATGAGTAGAAGGATGAAAGAAAAGGCTCACTATTTTCAGTTGCACCCACTTGGAATTCATTTCGGGATGCCATCAAGGAGCAGTAATACCCTATCGGAAGCTATGAGGATCAATACATAAAGTGGACCACACTGCGGTAGGGGAGGGACCAAGACATGCTAGAGTTTACCAATATTTTCCATACCCTTCGCACAAAGTTGGGTATCAAGGATTCAGAGTAGAATTTTTTACTCAAATACCATTGTTGTCTGCACAAGTACATCCAGGAAGAAATAGAATTCCTAAACATCTCCTCGCTTGGCATGGCATACTGATATGCCATTAAGGTCGAGCAAAAGTTTAAACAGAAGAAGCGAGACTTTGGATCTGTGAATCAAAATCAAGGGAAAGGTGCCCCCAAACTGCAAAACAAAGGATAAAGCCAAGGTATGGTGGCCCAAGGCAACCCACCAAAGCTACAAGAAAAGAACACTGGCAGGAAGCCAAAAAAGGACAAGGGAAAGTGGTGTGAGTTCCATAAGAGCTCCACTCACAACACAAGTGAGTGTTGGGCCAAGCAGTCATTGGTGGCTGGGCTAAATGTTTCAGAATTAGATGTATGTTCCGACTCTAAGTCAGAACCAAACAAAGGGAATGACAAAGGGAAGCATATAATCGATGTGGAGCCCAATGCCATTGTTGCCACCACAAATATCCATAAGGAGGAACCCGAAGATCCAGAGGAGGAGAAGCATCTATTCCACTCCTAGATATGGGTAAAGGGCTTTGCGCTATAGTTCATTGTCGACAGCAGGAGCCAAAAGAAACTCATTTCGACAGCGGTTGTGAAGCGGCTAGGATTACTGACCACAACACATCCACAACCATACACCATTGGGTGGCTTCACCAAGGATGGGATCTTCATGTGAGCCATCAATGTTGCCTTCCATACAACATCAAGCCCTTCAGAAATGAGGTATTGTGTCACATTTCTCCCATACTTGTGGAAGTGACATGCTTTGTATGAATCAAGGTTGGGAAATAAGTTGTACAAGATACCAGAGGTAGCACCCCCTACCACCATCTCTTTGGTTAGTGCAAAACAATGCAGTAAGCTCATTTCCAAAACCGAGAAATTTGTTTTCCTGATGATACGCCCTCAAAGAAAGAAGAAGATGGTGGTCACGACCTCCAGATAGGGCCCATCCACATGACAACTACAGATGGACAAGATCATGGAAGAGTATGAGGACACCTTCACCTCCCCCGTAGGGGTTCCTCTACACTATCAAGTCAAGCACTCCATCAATATGACCCGAGGTGTTCCACTACCCAATGGATCAATCTATCGGCACTCCGTTCTGGAGAATGATGAAATCAAGAGGCAGATTCAAGAGCTGCTGTAGAAAGGTCACATCCATCCAAGTTCATCACCCTGTGGGAGACCGATCGTGTTGGTACAGAAGAAGGATGGGACTTGGAGACTTTTTATTGACTATCGGGCACTGAACAAGATCACTTTCTGTAATAGATACTTGATCCCACAGATTGATGACCTCCTGGACCAACTGAAGAGGGAAAAATATTTCAGCAAGATCGATTTGAAGTTAGGATATCACCAAGTACTAGTCGAACCCTCCGATGTGTGGAAAATTGCCTTAAAAGCCAAGGAGGGCCTTTTTGAATGGTTGGTTATGCCTTTCGGATTCACGAATGCTCCTGCAACCTTCATCAGGCTAATGGATGACAACTTGCAGCCATTCACCAAAACCATTTGTAGTGGTATACTTGGATGAAATCCTAATCTTCAGCTAGAGTTGGGAAGAGCACCTCCACCAAATCTGACAAGTTCTCCAAACACTGCAGCAACACAAGTTATGTGCCAATTTGGAGAAACGCACTTTTGGCATGACCCATGTTCAGCATTTGGGATACATTATTGATGAACAGGGGGTGCATGTGGATCCAGCCAAGATGCAAGTCATTCGCGATTGGCCATCTCTAACAACTTTGACAAAGCTCTGTAGCTTTCTAGGCCTTGCCAACTTTGACTGCAGGTTAGTGTTGGGATTTTCTCATATCACTTGACCCTTGAGTCAAGTCACCAAGGGAGGAGTGAAAGAAAAATTCTTTTGGTCTGAATCTCAATAGAAGGCATTCACAGAGTTGGAAGATCACCTCTACTCGGCACCAGTGCTCGCATTACCATACTTGCAACAACCGTTTGAGCTCAAGACATATGCCTCTGACTATGCTATTGGGGTAGTTCTTACTCAACATGGGCATCCAGTGGCATATCATAGTGAGACACTTTCAAACATAGTCCAGAAATATCCCAATTATGAAAAAGAGATGTATTCCATTGTGCAGGCTTGTTGACAATGGACGCAATACATTTTGGGGAAGGAAACAGTCATCCACACAGACCACCAACCCCTACAGTTCATATAGACCCAAGGGAAATTGCAGAATGATCACCATCAAAAGTGGTCCACATACCTGCACCAGTTCCATTTGAATATCAAGTATAAGAAGGGCAACACCAATAATGTTGCAAACTGCCTCAGTCGACCATTGATCATGGCGTTAACCACCGTGCTCAACTGTTATGGGCATGAGACTTCTGATTGGCCACTTCTCTACAAAAGTGACCCAGAATTCAGCCACACATACAAGACACTCTTGGAGGGTCAGCATGTTCCAGATTTTCACCTCCAGGATGCCCTGTTATGCCACCTGGGTCACCTTTGTGTTCCTTCAAGCGAGCGTGCCAAGATGATTTGGGAAGCACACTATAGTCGGTTTGCTAGGCATTTTGGGGTCGAGAAAATGGTGGCCGTACTACAGAAGTATTTCTATTGGCCGAATCTTCGACAGGATGTTGGGAAGTGCATCAGATCATGCACTACCTGCGCCATTGCTAGATCGACCATCAAGAGGCAAGGCCTCTATACCCCATTTCCTACCCCCGGTCCACCTTGGTAATCCATCTCCATGGATTACATGTCAGGCCTTCCTTCCACTAAGCATGGAAACAACTGTGTTTTTGTGGTTGTCGACAGGTTCTCGAAGATGGAATGTGGGTACACTCTGGGATCCCACAGTCTTTCATATCAGATCAGGACAACAGGTTCCTCAACACATTTTGGTCCAGTCTCTGGTCGATGCGGGACACCAAACTCACTAAGTCCACAACCTTCCATCCTTAAACTCATGGCCAGAGAGAGGTTGTCAATAGGATGATCGTACACATTCTATGCATGTACAACTCAAAGCATCCACACACATGGGATGAGAGCCTCCCCTAGTTCAGCACAACTACAACTGGGTTCTCCACAGTTCGACTAGCCACAACCCTTTTCGTGTGGGATTGGGATTCTAGCCATTATGTCCCGTTGATGTGGCCATGCCATTTGCAGCTACTCACACAAATTCGGCTCATTTCTAGTTCGGAATAGATATGGAAAAAAGTTTCGTTGAGCACATCCAACATATTCACGAGCATGTCCATCACATTCTGGATAAATCAAATGCTAACTTTAAGCAGTGACATGATAAACATTAGGTCCCACACAAGTTTCAGGTGGACAACAAAGTCTGGTTGCATTTGCAAAATGAACACCTTATCGGAGCCTATCGGAAACTTAGACCACTCCAATATGGTCCTTACACCATTACCAAGGCTATGGGAGACAATGCATTTGAACTTAGTATTCCCCCATTCCTTGGCCTGCACCCAATGTTCAATGTGGACCACCTTCAACCATACTTTCAACCATTACTAGACACATCCAACATTATAGAACATTTCACACCCATAGAGTTAAATCCAAATTGCATGGAACAAGATAGAACTAATCAGATCATGGACACATAGATCAAGCACACTTGCTTATAGAATATCCAACTATATCAAGTTTTAAAAGTAGGCCAACTCCTTCACCAGGGAAAGTGGCTCACTAGGGACCAAGTTCAGCAGAAGTTTCCTCATCTCGTGGAGGAACTCAGTGCAATGGGGACCATTGCTTCCTAAGGGGGGAGTAATGATCCAAGTGGATATTGGCAGCCACCCAACAAGTCCACTTGGGCCCCCACCATTAATTCTTTCAACTTTTTAGTTTCCTTATTTGTAGCACAGTTTACTATTTTTAGTAGTTTTTCGGGTCCTGAACTTCTGGAGCCGTGTTGAGGCCATAAACGATGTTTTTTGGGAAAACTAGGAGCAACATGGGTCCATGGACCGATGTTGCACATTTAAAAGTTGTATTTCTCAGATAGATCTTTCTAATGAGATATTGTGCGCATCAAATGGATATCGTATGCCAAAGTTACGACCCCGGGAAGTTGATGTACCAATTAACCCAAACGGGGCCCACAATTTGGCATTTCATCTTCTAGGGTTAGGTTTTTGGATGTTTAGGGTTTTCCATTATTTCTCAACAATAAATAGGCCTTCGAGCCTCATTGTAACACAGTTCAAAGGCATGTAGCCACCACATCTCTTCTTAGAGATAAGCTACCATCGCCCTAGTTGGTTTATTTCCATTTCTATTTGCAAGCATATTTCAGTATTTTACATTAATGAAATGAAGTATTATTTCCACTGCATCTTTGTGTTTATGGTATCTCTGTAATTTGTTGCATTCCTATTTAAATCTGGATCATGTGACCTCCTGTTCTAGTAGCTTGGCCCACTTCTTCAAGAGATCATGTCCTAGCTGGAGCCATATGTTATCCACCATTTTATGGGTGATATCCCTAGAAAAAAATATTTTCTCTATGATGGCCCCTAGCCAGCAACCAGTAGCCCCTTGTAACCACCATCTATCTCATTGTGCCATTTCTCCACCACCTAAGCCATCCATGTGGTCCCTCTCCCCTCATCCATGACCATATGTTTCAAGGTGGGTCTGTAATGCCTAAAGGTATGTCTTGTCATTTGGTAATTAAGTATTGTAGTTTTATTATCATGGGTACTTATTGCCATTGCTTAATGGGGGAATTTGGTGGAAATAATGGTTTATGTATGTGCTCCTCTCTGCTATACCCCTTTTGGATATTAACCTCAAATTCTAGTCCCATGGGATCTATTTTATTGACCATTTCGCTTTAGGGATGGTATTTCATGGGAAACCTTCATTTGCTTGTGTGCTTCTACTCCCTTATCCACTTATATTACCCACTTTCCCCTTGTTATTACCCCATTCATCATTTCTCTCACCTAGGTCCACATTCCTCCATTGGGTCCACATAGGGTTAGCTTGCCCCTTCCCCTTGCGCACAGCCTGGATCATGGCCTGAAATGAAGCTCGAAGGTTGATGCAACTAAAAGGAAAGATGAAAGAATATTTGGTCACATTAAACAAGAGAATGTATCAAAAAATGCAAAATATGGTTGGGACAAACACATTTAGCACGTGGAAAAAGCCAATACATGAGTTGTACCCCATCCTCATGGGAATCACCCTAGTTCCTACAGGTTTTATGAACCTCTTCATCATATAGAAACCCATGATTGTCCCAACCCCTAGTGGAAAATGAACCACCCTAACTTTAAAGCAGGTATTCACTCCTATATCTTATACATCATACTCTTAACCCTTTGAGCCCTCAGCAATTAATGAAATAAAATCATAAAAAGGAAAAAATGAATATAAATAAGGTTGGGAAAATCAATTTTGGCCCACCTCATGTACCATGATAGCTCCCTCCGATACGTTATAAACCCAAATGGGGGCTTCCCTCTTCTTAGCTACCCTTGTACCCCAGCATGTGATCCAAGGATGCCTCTTCTCAAACCCTACTTCAATCACCTATCTATCACATGCCACCACCTTTTAAAGGATGTATGTTGAATATATTATACCCTTTAGAAGTAAAAACCACCTAACAAGATTCTTCGTTAACCCCATTTAGAGTTCAGGAGACATTGGCACATTGCAAAGCCCATTATGAAAGGGAATTCCATTATGAAGTCCCCACCTATGTCCCATGATTGGTAAGCTCATTTACTCAATTTCTCTAATGAATTTTTGTATTGCGAGGCTAGTGGACACATTGGATCTTATGCATGTTTGTAGATGATCTCCATCTTGGGTTTGGTCTCCCTATAAGAGGTCCTAATCCTATATAGAGATACATTTACACATTTATGGTGTGCATTGAGAGCCATGGGCCTCCACAATAATAGATAGAACTCCATGGATCCCCACGACCATTGAGAGATTACTCATTGTTCACTTATTGGACAAGGAAGATGCACTTGATCCATCATGCCTAGTTGGCCCCAATTTTCACCATACACTTGGCAGATTATCTAAGGATTACACGATGATGTGAAATTACCAAAACCATCATCCTAGCCCTTGCAGGTGATCTATAGCCATCTTCATTTTGTTTGGATATACATGAGGACACTTGTGTGCCCCCACATGTCATTTAGAGAACCACAGTTTATTGTAAGGGTCCAACCCTTTTTCCACTACTTTTGAGGGTCCTACTCTTCATCATGGCACCCATGGACCTTATTAGGCCTCTTAGAGGGCCCTACGACATGCATAGATTATTATTTGACCTCGTGAAAGGCTTATTCTTTCATTTATGGGCTAGTTTGGTGGGCTTATCCCCAAAAGTTGGATTATTAGAACATTATTTTATGGCTTATGTAGGACAAGGAGGCTAATTAAAACTCCTCATTAGCGTATAAATACATGTGAAATGAGTTCATTATCTCATCATCATTTTGAATGAGATCTTTTTTCTCTCTTGACAATTTCACACTTTCTCTAGAGGATGAATCTGAGCTTTATGGATGAATTTTTATTTGTGGATATTGGTCTATCTTATCTTGGAGCTTCTGTTTTATCAATTATGGATGGTTCAATATATTATGTTACATCTAAGTATATGGTTTTAATGCTATTCTTGTTTTAATTTTTTAATAGACATTGTACTGGGATTTTCACTTTTTTTAGGGCTAGTTGTTACATGCATTTACTACTTCAAATTGTCTAATTTTCTCTCTATTATATCATTTGTCAATGTATGGGCCATGTAATGTGAACGAAATCTCCTAGGGGTAATTCTATCAATGAATTGACCTTGATATGCCACCTCCTTTGCACATCAAATTCTAAAAGCTACAAGATTTCTTCTCTTTGATCTAGAAGGCTAATGAAGTGGTCTTTAGGCCTCCTTGAGTGGGAGTCAGAGGTCCTCCTCACTCATATTCACCATAGACTCCATTATCCCAAGAATAAGGCACAAATCTACGAAGAGGTGGTCACCTAAAATCATATCTTTTCACCTTTTCATAGGTCTAACCAAATTGGTTCACCTAGGGCATCATTTTCCTAACAAACTACCTATCCAAAAGTATGATCTCGTAGGGTCTCCTGCACTGGTGTTTCCTCAAGACCTTGAAATTTCAGGCCACTCTGATGGTGGCATTCTAAGAAAATCCAAGCCCTAGCTTTCGGATCAAACTTTTCCCTAACATCGCCAAATCTTAGTACCTTATTAGATCAATTCAAACCTTTAAGTGGATATTATTTCTTTTATCCCTTTCCATACCTTGTCAAGGTTAGGGATGTCATTGGTTGCCATATTCTTCTCCCACATGCTAGACTAGATCCACTTGGCCCTGTGTGGTCCCGTTCCTTTGAAAAGACAATTCTTTAAGAATCATCTAGGATACCAATTTCATTAAGGATTTTAGGGATTGGGAAATTCCTTCACAAGTCATATCCCATAAACCTAACCCTCAAATACTCCTTCCATTTCCCTAGAAGAAATTGTACTTTTCTTAGAAATCAAGAAAGCTCTATCTTTCTTACTGTTCCAGGAAAGTGATTATTTGGGTCACTCCACATCATTTCATTTACTTATGCTTCATCGGTGCCTCCAGAATATATTGGATATTCTCCCATTGGTGAAATTCCATCAATAGAAGGGAGCCTTAACTAAGGTGACATTGGTCTAAGCCTCCATTTATTTCCCTTGCTATAGAATTTTCCCTTTAGGGATCCCCTTGAGGTCCCTTGCTAGTTAGAGCGACAACACGCACTACATGGTAAATAATGATTTTTCTTGTGTGGTGCTACTTCACATACTATCTATATTTATCTCCTTACACTCATATTAGCCCCATTCATCTCTTTTCCCATCTGGGTCCACATGTGTCCACTCAGCTCACACAGGCTTAGCCTTACCCTCCCCTTGTCCACACCTTGGTTCGGTCCTAGAACAACATCCCGAAGGTTGATGTAGCTCCAAATAAAAGTAAATGAATGATAGGCCACTCCCAATAGGAAATGTACCACAATGAAAAATATGGCCAGGACATACAAATTTAGCACATGGGAAAAAGCCAAACATGAGCTCTACCCCTTACCCATGGC
>APFE030455844.1:0-15712 GCA_000404065.3 Pinus taeda | reverse complement strand
CATGGGAGAAGGACTTATCCCTTGAGGTAGTTCCATCATTATAGGGGAAAGGAGCCCAAACTATCATCCTTGACCCCATCTGGCCAAACCATTTACTAGACCATGATCTTAAAAGGCATATAAGAAGGGAGATGAGGTTCTTTGAATCAACTCCAATCAAAGCCAATGGCATGTTTCCTTGGATGGGGTTTCGTAGGGAGGGTAGAAATTCCCCCTTGTCTGGTAGAATCAGAAGAAACAAGAGGAACTTGAGCGGTATGATCCTTACTCTCTACGAGAAAGGTATGATCAACTAAAGGTGGAATCAGGTCAAAAATTTTATCAATCAATGGTTGGTCAGGAACAGACTAATGGGATTCACGTTCAGAGAGAGTGGGATGGCCTAGAGATGGATTTTTATCAATCACTTCATCAACTAGTGGAGGATTGGGACAAAGCTTCTAGTAACCAGTTGGAAGTCGAGGTTGAGAAGTTGTAAGGTTTACCAATAGTTTTGAGGCTTCATCCATATAAGTATAAAGTTGAATAGGATGATTCCCTTCACATAACTTACAGGGAAATTTGATTTTACCCTTTTTCCCATGGACCTTACTATCACTAATTGAATGTTTTTCACTAGCATGATCTCCATAATTTGATGACAAACGTTGATGTGAGCCTATGGACCACACTTAATACCTTGGGAATACTAGGGAAATCTCTAAGAAGGTGGTCACCCTTACATAAAATCCAAGGGAATTTAATTTTATGGGGCTGATTGGAAGATTTGTCCATACTATTTTCATCCTTAGCAACGGTTAATCAGTTACTCCCTTGCTTATTTTGCTTCTTCTTGTTCATCCTTTTCTTCTTCTTCTTACCTTCTGGTTACTAGAATCAATACTTTCACCAGGCCAAGAGGAAGAAAGGGATGAAGAAACAAGAGGTGAAGAAGGAAAAGCATCAAGTTTAGGATCAACATGAGGTTGGTGTTGTTCAGGTGGAGGAGAACTTAGTTGAGAAGCAATTTGGATATTCAAAACCATAGGGGTTGAAATAACCAACCTGGCAAACCAATGGCAAATCCGGGAAGCGACAACGTTTCCATATAAGGAGCACCAATATTTCCAAAAGAAGTAAAAGGACCATGATTCCTTTCATAAGGGTTTCCTTGATTGGTGGACTCAAGAATTGTTGCCATTAGTCACAACCTAAGATCTACTAAGGAGTATTTCCACAGGAAGGATGTTATTCTACAGTCAATTAATTGATTCTAGAAATTAAGGACACAAAAAAAACAAAGGGGTGACTAGGAATAAAGGTTTAACAAGAAACCATGAACTGCAATATACACCTCGGAGAACCAAGGGTTTAATGTATGACAACCAATATCCCGGAAAGTTGTGCTTGGTGTATCACAATATACAAGGCGACAGACTTGGTTACCTATGGATGGATAGCAACCTATAGGGGACTCCCAAAATATACTCGACAGTACATGGGAGAGCAGTCCGTAGTAGTGTTGTCTAATGCATAATTGTTCAATGAGAGCATTCCCATATACATTTCATGCATGGAGTATTGTCTGATATACCTGAAGGTATGTGGAGAATGATCCTATACACTTACGTATGTGGAATGAGATTTCACCCCCAAGATGCAACACTGGAAAACAACGACATCTCCTACATTTAATGATTCTGGAACACGTCTCTAGACTAGACCTCTATGTGTTTCATTAAGTTTCAAATTATCCTCAGGTTAATTCAATAAATTTTAAGTTGATCTTGAATTATGTTTCAGTTTCAAGGGTCAAAAATCGATGTCACCTGCACACACCTATGATGCAACTAATATGACAAAAACAAATCTTTTCAATTTCGTTGAAAGTTATCTAATGTAGGAAAGAGGTGAAAACAATTATACAACAATCAAATATGCATCCAACGAGATCTTCCTAACTAGATCATTCAATTTCACCATTCCAATTCAATTCTAAGCATTAAAAGATTCCAACCAATGCAATGTAATCTATGCATGATTCCCCTGAAAGCTATGCAAATGTAATCTATGCACAATTTCCTTTTCAACTGTGAAAATGAGAATTATAACTATGTAAATGTGATATATGCAAAATAATTCTTCAAAATAAAAACTGAAATAAAACGTAATCTCGGATTTCATGAACAAAGGACTCAAACTGAAATTGGGTGAAAATTCCAAAAATCAAAAGAGATGTCACTCAAACACTCATACACAATTGAGCCCCCCATCCTTCGTGATTGAGGGGGGGACTTTTTTTTGAAAAAATGAAAGAAAAAATATGCAATTTCACACTAGGGAATTCCAATTTCATACCCAACACCCTAGATGCAAATGCAAGATTTTTTCTTTTCACCACACTTAATTTTCTAAATGGAGAAAACTAAGATGCAAAAGTTCAATTACTTATTCAATCACACTTTTTCAAAATGAGGATTAAAACAAAAATTCATCCAAGTGACCAACAACCAAACTAAATCAGTTTGCAAGCGACCAAATGATAAGAACAATGAAAAATCTAAACCAATTCTTATCAAAGTCAAACAACATAAATGAAAACCAAACGTAGGTTTTCAAGAGACCACAAGATACTAAAGGTTCAGGGAATTTTAGTTGCCAATAGGCCGACAAAAGTCGGGCTCAAGAACCAAGGCAAAATTTATTCAAAAATAGGGGGCCAACACTGGTGGAGAAGAGGCACCGTTGTATTGCAATGCTAGTGTAGAGTGGACCACCGTGAGATGCAATGCTCTGTCAAAGGGACAAGGGGTGCATTGGGTCTGGGAAAGAGGTTTCCAACATAAAAAATGCATAAAAGGCTCAATGAAATAACTTCCTAATACAACAAAGGTCTGTCAAGGAGGTAATAGAACATAATGGCCAAGGAAACCACTAAGGGAATACTCTATTCCATAGTAGAGTCGTCAATTTGTTATATGGGATATACAATTGGGAACAAAAATATCTCCCCTAGGTCAGTGGCTAACCTAGAACAACAAAGAGATAAGGAACCCAATGTTTTTCCTTAAAGTAAATATATAATGGAGTGAGGCCTATGTGGAATCCTTCACACACTTCACTCCTTCTTTAACTTGGAAGCCCCAATTCCAGCTTCAATTGCCAAAATTAGAACCTACATAGTCAGATAACACAAGCCAAGAAACTACAAGTTGTATGCAGTATCAACATGGTATTGAAATATATGAAACAACATCAAATATAGGACAATAATGAATTCATTGCATTACTATAAATGTAAGGAAATTAAAACCATAAGTAGCAGTTGATCTTGTAGAAGAGCTCTAAGTTGTTGACTTGTCCTTTCCTTGTCACAATATGTACCTCTAGTCAACCTAAATGCATGGAGTGATGACGACTCACTACAACAGCATAAGGGCAGGATTATTCTCCAAAAGTCAACCCCTAACCTCATAGGAAGCAGGAAATATATAGAGAAGTAAGGTAAGTTAGGATTTCTTATCTAATTACCATTCTAGGGTAAGAGATCCACCTTTGATGGAGGGATAGGATCAAAGGATAAGCGTTGAAAACTACAATGCAAGGATGGATAGGATATGAATGATTTATCCAAGGTAAGTAGTTCTAACAACTTCTGGAAACTCCTAGAAGGTGAATCTTTCAGAATCTCGATCATTCTCATCGATTTCTAGAACCAACATAGGTGCAAAGGGTAGCAACCTGTTGGTGACCAACGTAGACCATAATGGAGCAACCTGCTAGTGAACGCACTCCAATAGGCTTACAAGGAGCATTAGTCCTTAAATTGGCTCAGATGATGTAGTTTAGGGCACATGCTTAGGGAATTGTGCAAGATGGTGATAAGGGGGAATATGATGTTGATTGATCCCATTAAGAGGCTCACTGACCGGATGTGATAAAATGGCCTATAACAACTGGGAAAATAAAATGCGTAGTGGCCACTTGGAGTCAATATTGCGCAGTTTAAGTCAGCAGTGGGTGATGTAGGATAAGGCCCTAAGAGGTCAATCTTGTGGAATTTTCAGAGGCAAGGGGGACTGGGTAGCAGAGAGGTATGGAGGAAAAACCTGTGTAGTTCTTAAACCCAAGGGAGGATGGGCTCTTTGTGCATTATGGGGTTCAAGAAAGCGAAGGAAAAGCATAGTTCAAGGTAGACTGGGAGGCATAACTACATAATTATGGGGGGAAAGGAATGTTGCTGGGCTCTATAATTACACTGCAAAACTTCCCTTGAGGATAGTTACTTTGCACTACGCAATTCCATGAAGCAAGGTTACATCAATGAGGGCTAATATTGTGAAGTGCGTAGCTGAGTCGGGGCCGGTGAAGTTGGGTTTCTTGGTCAGGAAGATTGTCCAAAAATGGTTAAGTGCAGGAGTGATATGGACTCGTGAAAAACTTGAATTATGATCACACATTTAGCATAATTCAATGACACGATAACATAGACCATCAAAAAAAAAAGACAAAGCATTACCCTCTGTGTGACCGTCTCATGACAAGAAGCAACAAGTGCGGAATTTGAGATATACCTTTGAACAATCGTGATTATGCTTGTGCGAGAGTGCTCAATAATTTGTGTATGAGTGCGATGAGTGTTTACATGATTAGGACAACTCGTATACACAAAGACCAACCTTAGAAACCACCAAAAAAGTTTCGCAAACATGACATATCAGTCAAACATGCCAAAAGAAGGAAATTGATCCAACAAGAAAAAGGGTTCAAAGAACTTGAGGAAATCTTGTGAATTGAGCTTATGTGTTTTCAAAAGTCAAGGGAAAGACCAAGAAAGGCTCTAAAATTTGATTGCAAGACAAAATTTTGGAGGGTATTACAACTGCTACAACACTTTGTGACACACTAGTTGAATTCTGGCTTCTCTGTCTTGGTTAGTTTCTTATGTGTAGGGCCTTGGTTCTTCACGGAGCATTTATTCATCATGTAGATTAATTTGGCTTCCCCACTTACTCCATGGGCAGACATGGTCCCCTCTATACCTTCTCCATTCAACACAACATCAGATTCATCACAATCACAATGTTTCGAGTTGGGAAGGGTAGTTTAGCTCATGAGATTAATATTTTTAGAGTATAGTTTTTCATCTTTGATGTTTCTCTACTACTAGCAGGCTTGGAAAGTACGCTGACAGAGTCACAAGGGAAAAAACATTTCTCCCTTTCTAGCGAGCTTGGATAATACCCTAGCATAGTTTCTTGCTTCACCTCTCTACGTAGGAAGCCTTTCTCTTCTTTTTCATTTCTTTATTTATTTAAAGAGAACTATGCATCATAGTTTATTTATTTTGGGGTGGAAGAGGGATCATGACTTCTTGAGAGTAGGAGAGGTTGTTCCTTCAGAGAAACATATAAATACCTCCGATTTAGGTTTGCTCGTTTAGATTTTCCCCTTCTCCATTTCTTCTAGTTAGATAGGCTTGAAAACAACAAAGCGTAAAACTAAGTATAGGCATGAAGTTTCTAGACTAGACAAGAGTTCATGGTTGGACCAAAATTCTCCTTAAAAACGGATCATATTTTCTGTCTCAACTTCATATGCCAAAAGATGCAACCAACATAAGGAAGACAAACATCAGACTAGCCATGCACAACAGTGTCACAAGGCTCTTTGAACTTCAGCCACACAATTAGAAGCCATAAGGCAATAAGGAACAACACTTATTTACATGAAAAAACAACAAAACACTGAAGCAAAGACATAAACAACAAACAAAAAAAATACTATGTACATAGTGCAGGAAACAGCCCCAGATTTTCATTGAAAATATTGCTTTAAGTCTTGGCCATTGACAAGGAGAGAGTCAATCTTCTCGTCAAGTGATTGAAGAGATATGTGTGTTCGCCAAGCTTTTCATTGATTGTGTAAGGACCAATCCATAAGGACTGAAACTTAGTGTGTTTTCCTTTGTCCTCGTGGACTTTGACCCACTTCAAGACTAAGTCACCCACACTAAAGCTATTATTCCCCGCAAAATTTCTATTAAACCATCTCTTGATATGACTCTTGTGAAGTGAAAATTTTTCTTTTGCTTTCAAACTTTCTTACTGTAGCTTGTGCAAAGTGTCCATCCTATGTTGAACTAAAATACATGGCTTACCTTGGGATTTTTGGGACAATTGGAGAGCAGGCAAGTAGATGTTCAGTGGAAGGATGGCTTCCTTTTTGTATACTAGGAAGTAAGGGGAGGTGTCAGAGAAGGTTTAGGCATGACTCTGTCAACCCATAAGGAACTCACCAAAGTGGAGTGCCAATTTTGTTGTTCAATGAATATGGTATTTTTGATGATAACGCTGAGGTTCTTGTTCATGGATTAAACAAGACCATTTCCCTACATATAATAACTAGCATAATGTTTCAAGATAATACCATTTTCCAATAAAAAAATCATATATTTTTACCAAGGAAAGGTATGTTGCATTGTAAAAAACAAGTGACTTAGGAACGTTGAACCAAGAGATGATATTCTATTGCACAAAGTTGGTGACTTCCTGATTATTCACCTGTTTTAGTGGAACTCCCTCTTTCCATCATGTGAAATAATTTGTAACAATTAGGATATAGTGGTGTTTCTCTGATGAGTGTGGGAAAATTCCCCCAATGATATCCAATTCCCACTGTTGAAATGATTCTTCCACTGCAACAGGCTGCAGCGGGGCTATTGACTTTTGATTTCTATTGGCATACCTTTGATAGGCCAGACACTTATGGGCATAAGCATGAGTATCTTTGAATAGTGTAGGCCAGTAAAATCGGGCCCAAATGACCTTATGTCTTGTAGTGTTTCCTACAAAATGTCCCCCGGCTAGTTTGTCATGGAGATCACATAACACCTTTTCTGAATCATGTGCCTCAGAACACATGAGCAATATTCCATTGTGGTGCTTCCTGAACAACACCCCATGCACCAAATGATACGACAGTGCTTTGATTTGGAGTGCCCTCTTCTGCCTCATAGAGAAGTGAGAGAAAATGGTGCCATGCTCAAGGTATTGGTGCAAATCCACGTGCCAAGAGTTTATGTTCAAAGAGGGGGAGGATTGCTCAACGTTGTACATCTCGATCTCTTGCTCCCATCCTATGAGATCTTATTATTCCTCTTTTGTGTTGACTTCTTTTGCTGCTAATTGGAAAATACCATGGCACTTGATGGTGTGAACTGGCTTGATGTCAAGATCATATTCCTGTAATTTGGTCGTCCAGTTCACCCTCCTTTCACCCAACTCTTGCAAAACGAGCAAATACCTTACTGCTAGGTGTGGAACAAAGATAATACAATGGTTTCTTAACAGATAGGGTTTGAAGTGCTTTATTGCCTTATACACTATAAGCATGTTTGTCTACAGTGGGGTAGTTGATCTCTAGTCCTTGCAGGCCTGCACTCATGAAGGATATAGGCTGTTCATTACTCAACTCATCCTTCTGAGTTAATACAATAGCAAGAGAAGTGTCAGAAGCAAAAAGTGTATAAAAAGAAGTCTTTATCGAAGTCAAGATTGTATAATGTGGGTGATTCTACTATATTTTTCTTTATACAGGTAAACACATTATTTTCCTGCTTATCCCATTTATATAATGTGTCCTTCTTGATCATCTCCTATATCGGTTTAACAATTTGAGCATAGCGAGAGATGAAATTTTAGAGGAAGTTGATCTTCCCCAAGAAAGACTACATGGCCTTCTTGTTCAATGGGTGGGGAATCTACATGATGGTTTGAACCATATCTAGATCTACCTTGATCCCACTTTTAGCAATGATGTGTCCCAAGAGATTACCTTCAGACACTATAAAGATACTGTTCTTGGGATTCAAGGATATCCTGTATTTATGATATTGCTCAAAAATCTTCTTGAGGTGACGCAGGTGGTCTGACCACTGTTTGGAAAATATTGTCACATCATCAAGGTAGATCACCATGCTGTGTCCAATAAGATCGTGAAAGGTGATGTCCATTGCACGTTGGAATTCCACAACAACATTGACTAGCCCAAATGACATTTGTCGAAATGCGAACGTGCCCTACTTTGTTCGGAATGTATCTTTTAATATATCAAGATCTACCACCAGAACCTGGTTGTAACCAAAAAATCCATCGAGCAAAGAAGACATTTTGGCCCTTGATACTATCTCAATATTTTCTCCATGGAGGATATTAGGTAATTGTCCTTGTCTAAGGCGCGGTTGAGATTATGGAAATCCATGCACAAGCGAATCTCCCCAGACTTCCTTCTTACAGGGACTAAGTTTGATACCCACATTGAATGTCACACCTTGTAAATGATCTAAGCATCCAACAATTTTCTCAACTCCTTTTGTATAAGGGGCTCAAGCGTTGGGTGAACTCTCCTTAATTTATGCTAAAATGGCTTGGCCCCTTCCTTGATCATTATCACATGCTAGATGACTCACATGTCATAAGTCTTGCATTCATCGTATGTCCATGTGAAGAAATCACGATACTGCTTGAATAGGCAGATGAAGGCTTTTTGCTCTTATGGTGTGTAGCAAGTACTGATATTGACATATTTCAAATCGTTCTAAGTTCCCAGGTTGATTTTCTCATGTGACAATGTAGAACTGTGGGTCTTGGCATTCACAAGTCCTTGTAAGTGGCTTTTCTATCAAATATCACTAACAATCACTACTAGTAACGATTATTTAAGGACGCCCAGCTTGAATATAAAATAATTGCAATACTTGTGATTACTCTTGAAGACAGGTAAAGGAATTCCATGTAAAGACCCATCCCGCCACTATACTCCCCCTCCCCCCCACCTTTCTCAACTTATCCTTTTTCTCTATCTCGGCTTTCCCCTAGTTTAAGTCTCACCCGAACTATGACTAATTTCCTTTATTAATGCTTCCCGACTTCTTTAGTATTTAATAAGTACTAGAATATGCATCATATGAGCCACCGGGATTAGCAGTTTATATTTTCATAAGCATATGATTGA
This sequence comes from Pinus taeda, assembly GCA_000404065.3. Lineage (NCBI taxonomy): Eukaryota > Viridiplantae > Streptophyta > Pinopsida > Pinales > Pinaceae > Pinus > Pinus taeda. The sequence continues at coordinate 6,718 of APFE030455844.1, read as the reverse complement.
TTCATAAGCCTCAGTTCCATTCCAGTCCTAATTATAAGGTAGAATTTCATTCAATGACCATCATCCCATCCATCCACAGCCATGTCATTCAACAATCGACAGATCATACAAATTTTCAACTAATACTACACCCTTAGGAATGATGTTTCTTATGCTTGCACTAGCTACGTCCTGTAATTTTTGTTCATGCATGTCCTCGTCGATTGTTGTGTCTTTGAATACATCAACATTCACCATAAAGTATAATATTTTTTGTTCGTCATAAAAAATGCATAAGTTAATTATTTTATCCGGTACGGATGGTTTATACAAACTTTCAATAGAAAACTCATCCCTTAAGGGTAACATCCTAGTAGCTGTGTTTTCCAAGGCATCCACAGCTACATTACGCATTCTTGGTACTAAAATAATATTAAAATATCGGAAGTAAGAGATGAGTCAACATAACTGTTGTTGATAACTCTTAAGATGAGGTGACACAAAATAAATATTGTTATGTACCTGACGCACCACGATTTTAGAGTCACCTACCACTTCTAGAATGGTAATGTTTAGGTCAATGGCCTTCTACAAGCCAAAGAAGAGTTCTTCATACTCTATAGTTTTATTCATACACTAGAATTCCAAGCGACTAGAGAAAGTGTTTTCTTTACAGCGGGTCTATTAAAACACAACCAGCTCCAAAGCCCTCATGTGTCTTAGATCCGTCAAATTACATTGTCCACATATCGTTTGTATAGGGGTTGCTTACTGCACTAGTGATACTACTACTACTACTACTAACTGTACAAAGTTCATTATCTCCAGCTGGACATGGAAGGAGATCCAACTATGCATCTGGTGGAATTGGGGATGGCTCTACAAGATAACACCCCAACTTTGTTTCCATAAAATAATCTCCAAATAAAAGTTCTTTGAAATCCATTGACTCGTTATTCCCATTCAAGGGAGTCACTGTGTGCTTCATGTATCTCTATGAATCTACCCAGATATGCCTTTTCCTACCCCTTTATGGAAGCCTTAAGTGTGACCAATATGTGGCAAAGTATCCTTGCAACCTGCTTGACCAATCTCTGCTCAACGCTCAGTAATACTCCATATGCTTCTGAAACATCCACAATCACAATTTTGATACATTGGTGAATTCGTTTGTCAGTTGATAACCGGATGATGATATCCCTAAGTTCACCAACTACCTAGGCATGATTTATGTCCAATTGAATGATTTGTGCATCTGTCTTGTCCCATTTGGAATTGATATTATTGGCCATAGATAGTGGTATGACATTTCCCGATGCACTGGAATCAACCAAGAAATTGTGTACGTTGAAGTTGAAGATTTCAAATATTAACAAGAATGGTGGGCAGAGTGTGTTTGCATCCATCGTGAGTGCATTAAGTACAAATGTGACAAGTGAGGAGACTTACTAGATCCCTTGTACGAAGAGGTAGCTTTATTGGTAGAATTTTATTGAAGTGGTTGTAGAAGGATGTCCCGTTGGATCATGATATTTTTAAGTTCAAATAGGGAGATGGTTTCACAAACCTTCTTAGTATCCTCTACAATGTTATAATGTACAATGAGAAGACGGATCAAGGTGTCTAGGGATGGAAATGAGCTTGTGGTTTCCAGAGGGATAAATTTTTCTTTACTACTGTCAAAAACACATTTTGTTGGAACTATTTTCCAGGACATGCTCTGAGAATTATGTTTCTTCACATCAATCACGCTAGTCGACCCTTGAATTCTCAAGTTATATCAGATACTTTGCTTTTGGGTTCGACCATCACTCGGAGGGTGCTTATTGGCAGTACTTTTCTGGGTTGCGATGATCGAGGTGGATGTTGGTGGCCACCCATATATTCCACTTGGATCCCCATCATTGTCTCTTTCAGTTTTTCAATTTCCTTAATTAATTATAGCACAATTTATTAATTTTAGCAGTTTTTCAGGTCTTGAACTTTTGGAGCTAGTTTGAGGCCCTAAACAAAATTTTCTGGGAAAAATGGGAACAATAGAGAGTGTGGACCAATGTTGGTCACTCAAAAGTTATATTCCTTGGATAGATATTTCTAATGAGGTCGTATACCAAAGTTACGACCTTGGGAAGTTGATGTACCATTTACACAAATGGGGCCGATAGTTTGGTGCTTCATCTCCTAGGGTTAGGATTTTAGATGTTTACGGTTTCTCGTTGTTTCTAAATAATAAATAGGTCTTTGAGCCTCATTGTAACACAGTTCAGAGGCATGTAGCCACCACATCTCTTCTTAGAGATAAGCTACCATTGCACGAGCTAGTCTTATTTCCATTTTGTTTGTAAGCATATTTCAGTATTTGATATTAATGAAATGAAGTGTTATTTTTTATGTATCTTTGTATTTATGGTTATATATGTATTTTTTTGCATTCCTGTTTAAATTCAGATCAGTGGTATCAAAGTGGTCTGCTCTTTCTCTATTTTTCTTTGCATGTTCCCAACGAGGTTAGGATATAAGGAGTTAGGTCTTGAACTGGTCAAACCTTTGCAAGACCAACCTCACAAATCCCATCAGCCTCCCATGGGGGAAGAAAATAAAGATGAGGGGGCAGGAGATACTTTCAAATTCTTTCTCAAAGAATCCCTCGAGCGACAAAGGAACTCGATGATGGACAAACTTTCCCAGATCCTTCAGCGTCTACCCAAGGGTGACGCATCTACTTCCAGCAACTTTTCTGGAAGCACCACACCCTTTAAGGTACAAGTTAACTATGACATCCCCATATTTGAGGGTCGGATATATGCAAACATCATAGATAAATGGTTAAATATGCTAGAAGGATATTTTTATTGTTCATAATTTTTCCAGTCGGGAAAATATTACTTTTTTTCTTATCAAATCTGCCCCCCACGTCAAGGACTAGTGGGAAACCTACCGTGAGCAAAAGGATGAAATTGCACCCTCACTATTTTCGGGCACACCCACTTAGGATTCATTCTAGGATGTCATCAAGGAGAGGTACTACCTTGTTAGGATCTATGAGGATAAATACATAAAGTGAACCACACAATGATAGGGGAGGAACCAAGATGTGCCAGAGTTTACTAATTGTTTTCATACCCTTCACATGAAGTTGGGTATCAAGGATTCTGAGAAACATTTGGCACTTAAGTACCACGACTGCCTACAGAAGTACATCCAGAATGAGATGGAGTTCCTAGACATATCCTCGCTCGGAATGACGTATCGATACACTATCAAGATCGAGTATAATCTTAAACAAAAAAAATGAGACTTTGGATATACAAATTTGAAGCAAGGAAAAGGCGCCCCCAAACCACAGAGCAAAGGGAAAAGCTAAGGCGGGGTGACCCAGGATAACCCAGCAAAGCCACAAGAAAATAAAAACACAATGAAAACAAAGAAAGACATGGGAAAGTGGTGTGAGTTCCATAAGAGCTCCACTCACAACACAAGTGAGTGTTGGGCCAAGTAGTCACCAGTGGCCAAGATGAAGGGTTATGAGTCCAACAGATGTTCTGACTCTGAGTTAGAACCCAACAAGGGGAATGACAAAGGGAATTAGATCATGGACGTGAAGCCTAGTGCAATTATGGCCACCACCAAGATCCAGAAGATTGAGCCTAAAGATACAGAAGAGGGGGAGCGCCTATTCCACTCATAAATGTGTATGAAGGGGAAGGTTATAGCCATAGCCATGGCCCCTGGGAAGGTTTCCTCCAAGTAGTAGAAGCAGGTGGATATGGTTGTGGATAATATAGGGAAATATCTCCCCACTCACAGGGGTACCCTTGCATTGTCAGGTCTAGCATTCAATAGATTTGTCTCCCGAAGCACCTCTACCCAATGGACCGATATATCGCCACTCCATTTTGGAAAATGAAGAAATCAAGCGGAAAATACATGAGTTGCTATAGAAAGGGCACATCTGACCAAGTTCCTTTCCTTGTGGGAGCCTAATTGTAATTGTACAAAAAAAGGATGGGTCCCGGGGGCTCTGGATTGATTATTAGGCACTAAACAAAATCATTGTCAAGAAGAGGTATCAAATCCCACGGATTGATGACACACTGGACCAACTCAAGGGGGCCAAGTATTTTAGCAAGATTGATTTGAAGTCTAGTTATCACCAAGATCTAATAGAGCCCACAGATGTAAGGAAGATTGCCTTTAAATCCAAGGAATGCCTTTTTGAATGGTTAGTTATGCCCTTCGGGTTGACAAATTGTTGATGTTGGAAATAATACTGAGAGGGGGGGTGAATCAGTATTATTAAGTTCTTTTAATAACTCTTCTTTATTTACACTTTGAATTATTTTTGCATGTCAGTACCATAAAATAATGAGCATGAATAAATAAAACAGATAGTCACACCAAAGAACACCAGATGTAAGGTGGAAACCCAATGTGGGTGAAAACCACCTGCTGCAATATGTCTCTATCTTCTTTCAAATTAGAAACTTCTTTTACAAAGGTTTTGTACTGGTGGAGTCCTTTACCAGTACACGGGTTGCAACCTGAAGATAGCTACAACTCTCTCTCGTTTTCCAGTCTCTCCTGGAAGGGAGCTACAACCCCCTACTTCTTTTCTTTCAAGGACCACTTTTCATAAATTTTCAAACTGGATCCATAAACATCAAAAGATCATCAAGTACAAGTAAATCACCTAGTCAACTACAGTAACCAGATCAACAATAAGAGTAAACTAAACCCAGAACACCTTATCAACAGGAAAAATTTAGCCAACAAAAGGTCTTAAGATAGATACACAGTTTTTCTTTCTCTGGTCTGTGTGCGTACGCACTTCACCTTCTGCTCCCCTGCGTATACCCGTAGAGACCCTTCTGTCGTACCACGTACCCACCCACTGTTTCTTCAATCACGTTGCGTACTGTTACTGTAGGCACGCACCCACAGATACTATCGCGCCGCGTACTACTACTATAGCCACGCACCCACAGATGATATCGCGCCGCGTACCTACGCTCCTGCGGCTTCTGAAGCGTCGCGTACTTTCCCTGTGCCTACACACCTGAACCTCTGTCACGCCGCGTACCCACGCACTGCGCCTTCTTCTGCTCTGCGTACCCACGCACTTCTCCTTCTTCTTCTCTGTGTACCCACACACTTGCACCGTTAATCACTTGCGTACCTCTGATTAGGGCTGAAATGGAAGTCCCCCAATGTGCCACCAATAGTCAGATGCTCAGATCTAATCATGCGCTCAAGAGATCACCCTTCATAGATTCGCTTTCAACTTCACTTTTATATAGATCAAGTTTTTTTTTTAAATAACCCAATATTTTAGATCTTAAGATATTCAATTTTTGAAAGATGCATAGCCAAGTGATCTCCTTTGCTTTATATAGGCAAGCTCTTCTTAAAATCATGGATCAATACCATAGATAACCAATACAAGGGGCCCAAAAACATGGGGCTCAATAATAATAATAATATAAAGCAATACCACGGGGCAAAACCATAGAATCAAGAACAACGGGCTAAATACCACGGGCCAAATATAAGAAAACCCCACGTGAGCACGCTTCTCTGCCTTGAAGTAAGTGAACTGGGGGTACACACCTTCTGAAAGGGTGACCTGTGTGTACGGACGCAGTCCCTTCATGGCGTACCTGCGGGTATGCACCTTTTGAACTATTCTCCTGCGTACTTCTTAATTTCCAACATTTTGAGAGCCTAATCAGTGCATTGCCACTTGAGGGTGTTGCCATCAAGTACAACATCTCTATCATAGAGCCATACCAGAATCATAATGCCAACAATCTCCCCCTTTGGACTTGATGGCAACCTCAAAGTCTTCAGCGTCATTCTCCCCCTTTGACATCAAGGGCAAAGGGTTATGCTCCCCCTAAGAACATGCTCCCCCTGAATATGAACCAAATCTGAACCATAATCCACCAAACACCATAAACGACCATGAAAGAGATAGAGACATATTTCAGCCATGTTTAGATCAGCATCCGTGTTCTCCTTCTATGCTCCCATAATTCCAACAATGCATTATATGTGCTCCCCCTGCAACCAATCCATAAACCAGCAAATGTACACGTATACCATGTATAGACCTCGCGTACAACTAACAGATGAGATTCAACAACAAGATGATGCATCAACAACCCCCAGCTTTTGCCTGAGGTATTCAAAAGTCTCCCTGGGCAGTGGTTTGGTGAGTATATCAGCAACTTGTTCCTTAGAAGGAACATACTCCAACTTGACCTTTTGTTCAATCACTTGTTCCCGGAGAAAATGATACTTGATCGGTATGTGCTTGGTCTTTGAATGCATGACAGGGTTCTTTGAAATGCTGATTGCAGTTGTATTATCACATAGGATGGAGATAGGTGGTGTACAAGTGATTTGAAAATCCTGCAGGGTCTGCATCATCCAAAGAAGTTGAGTGCAACAAGATGCAACAGCAACATATTCTGCTTCAGTTGTAGACAAGGCAATCGAACTCTGTTTCTTGCTGAACTAATATACTAATCTGGAACCCATAAAGAATGCACCACCACTTGTGCTCTTCCTGTCATCCACGCTTCCGGGCCAATCTGCATTTGTATAAGCATGAAGTGTGAGATCTGTATCTCTAGGATACCATAAGCCATAATTTTGAGTTCCTTGAAGATATTTGAAAATTCTCTTCACTGCTTGAAGATGAGTTTCCTTTGGATTTTCCTGAAATCTTCCAACTATT